>PVIH01023623.1:0-24438 GCA_004025045.1 Sigmodon hispidus | reverse complement strand
CCCAGGCCCTACACAGAGGACATCACAGTTGAGAGCCCAGGCCCTACACAGAGGACATCACAGTTGAGATCCCAGGTCCTACACAGAGGACATCACAACTGAGAGCCCAGGCACAGCCATGGTCATTAGTGGTGGCCCCAAAAGAGAGAGCTTTTATTTTTCCTCGGACAAGGTCTCACTGTGTAGCTCTGCTGTCCTGAAACTCACTCTGTAGACCAGGCTGGCCTTGAACTCACAGAGATCTACCTGTCTCTGCCTCCCAAGTACTGTGATTAAATGTATCACCACACCTGGATAATTCTAAAATGTTTTATTTATGCATGCGTATTTTTCCTAAGTGTATGCCTGCTACTCTTGGGGGTCAGATCCCTGGAATAGAAGTTGTGAGCTACCATGTATGTGTTCAGGACTGAACCTGGGTCCCCTGGAAGAGCAGCCAGTGCTCTAAACACTGAGCCATCTCCCCAGCCCAAACAAAGACTTACTTTTAACATTTTAATTATTTATTTTTACATATACGGGTGTTTTGCCTACCTCTTTGTCAGTGTACCATTGCATACCTCTTCCAAGGGGAGGCCAGAATAGGGTATCGGGGATCTCCAGGGTCTGGAGTTAGAATTGTGAGCTGCAATGTGGGTGTTGGGAATTGAACCTGGGTCCTCTGGAAGAGCAGCCAGTGCTCTAACCACTGGTCCATCTCTCCAGCCTAATACTCTTGTTAATGCCTCTATTTATGCGAGAATTCCTGACAATTTCTTATACCCAAGCTGCCAGAGAAGGAGGCAGGCTCTCCCACACTCTCATTCTCCCTATCTCTTTTCTTCCTGGCAGACAGTTAAGGCACAGGGCATGGGCTTGCCTGGGCACATTGGGTCAGGGTATAGTCACCAAAGTCAAAAGATTCTAAGGTTTGCTAGAACAAACTGACAAAGACAGATTTGTTACAGAATATACAAGATTACTACATCAGTAACGTGTGTATTTCTTTTTCTACAGAAAAAATAGGAATGTAGAGGGATTTCAGGAGTGAAATGTTTGTTGGGGATAGTGAGCCCTGGAGGTACAAATTAACTTGTAAACATTATATTTGGGGAACATCCAAGTCTAGTGTTATGGACAGAATCCAGAGCCTCACACGCTAGGCAAGTGTTCTTTGAGCCACACCCCAGACCAAGGGCTTCTTTGCTCAGTTTGCTGAGGTTTGGGTTTTGGTAATTCAGCAGGCCCCAGACCTTAGCACAACTGATTCTATGATGAACGTACCATTCAGGCTGTGAAAGTTAGCACACAGACAGCACCACAGCCCAAATGAGAACAAGGAGCTAATCCATCAACGTCCAGAATTCTGGGAAAGTCTCTGGCTTCTGTAGTTCCGATTCTGGCTAACTGCTCTTGTTAATGGAAGTATGTCAACCCAGAACATGGTTTTTGTGCTGAAAAGCTCACCCTAAGAAAGACTGTGTGCTACACGAGGATCCCAAATAACCAGGGTAGATGCCAGCCAGCTAATAAGATGTTATTGGCTTATTCCTGTGCCCATGCAGTGCTCTGGGGTGGAAACCTCATCATGGTGACTGTCCTGATGGGTTTTTGTTATTTTGTTTTGTTTTGGTTGGTTTGTTTGTTTTCCTAACTTGAAACAAGCTTGATTCACTTGAGAAGAGAAAAACCTCAACTGAGACAACGCCTCCACCAGACTGGCCAGTGGGCAAGTCTGTGAAGCATTTTCCTGATTAATGATTGATGTGGGAAGGCCTAACCCAACCTTGGGCAGCGCCAACCTCCAGGCCAGTGGTTCTGGGTTTGGGAAAGCCAAAGGAGCAGATAAGTACTGTGGTTCCTGCCTTGATGTCCCCACAATGGACTGTAAGTTGGAGGAGAAATAACCCTTTCCTCCCCAAGTTGCTTCTGGTCATTTTATCACAGCAGTCGAAAGCAAACTAAGACAAGGTTATTGGATCAGGCTCGCATGTAGCCCAGGCTGGTCTCTAAGTCACTATATAGCAAAGAATGGCTTTGAACTCATGATCCCTCTGCCTCTATCTCCACAGAGCTGAGATTACAGGTGTGTATCACTATACCCAAATGACTTTTTTCCCCATTGTGTTGTCTGGACTTGAATCAAGCTTCAGAATCAAGATTCTGCCTGTCTTTGGTGCAGGAATTATGGCATGTATGTACGACTGCACCCCAGCCTTTGGCATCTGAGCATGCAGGGTGGAGGTATAAGGCAGCTATGTTTTCTTGCTTGGGTCTGCCTTTATGCAGATAAGATGCCAGAGAGAGCCACTCACTGGGCAGAGGGGAACGAACTTGCCTCTTCCCTTCATCACCCCCTTGGCTACCATCCCAGGAGCAAGCACAGACCAGCAGGAGAGTCCTCGAATGATCTGTTGGAGGAACATGGAGAAGAGCCTTGAAGGTGAGTTGGGCAGAGGCTGGGCATAGATCTGAGAGGAATTCACTTTGGACATCTTGAGTCAGGGTCTCCTGCAGAGTTCAGGCAGGCCTGGAACTCCTGGTCATCTTCCTTCTGGGGCCTCCCAGTGTGGAATTACCAACTTGCACTGCCATATCTAACTTTTAATTATTGATGGGTGACATTCAGAAATAGCAGAGGACAACAATTCTCATGTTTGCATCAGTCTCAACCAAATAGAGATCTCAGAAATCAGACTCCTAGGTCTGTGTATCTCAAGGTTCATACAGATGCTAGGTAAGAGCTCTACCACTGAATTTCAACCCCACCTGGGCACACACACACACACACACACACTCATGACCTTACTATATTCACTTACTATGAATTCACAGTGCTGAGAAGTGAATCTAGAGTCTCACCCATCTAGGCAAGTGCCGATTGCTGCGTGACACTTGCAGCCATCTTTTCACTGTTTGAGACAGGGTCTCCCTAAGTTATCCCACTGGCCTGGAACTCATTCTCCAAGTCTACCCAGACAGGACTGAGCTTGCTTGATCTGCCTTCCTCAGCCTCCCAAGTGTTAAAGGTGTGCATCACTAGGCCCAGCTGTTACCATTTTTAACAAGCCCCTGCGGTGATTAGCCTGAAGGAATGTCCACTTCCAGGAGCCCTAAGGGTGCAGGATGCTGCTCAGAGTTTGGATACAAGGGGAGCCATGTGGCCCCCATAACGCTAATGGCTGCCAAACACACTCCCCAGCTATGGGGAGTATCTGGATTTAGTGCTGCCCTGTGCTGGTGAATGATGGCAAGGCCGGAGGGTTGTACTGCTTGCTGATCTATGGGCTGATTTGAAGACTTCAAACTACTGTAGGGGAACGTATGAGCACTCCCTGCCCTGGCCTGTTCTCCCGTGGACCTGGAGCACACCGTGCCACATAGCAGTTAACAGAAGCTCTCACACAGTGCTATGAGGACCCCTTCCCTGAAGAGATGTAGCCATGTCTACCTCTGCCTCCTAAGGTCCCATTTAAATGGAATCATGTGACAGTCTTCTGTGTGGATTTTTTTAAACTTAGCATTATGCTTTTTCAAAATATGTTTTTTACTGAAACAGAATTATGTCATGTTTCCCTCCCTTCCCCCCTCAGCCCCTCCCATATATCCTCCCTCCAACAGCAAATTGTGACCATTTGCTTGCTTTATAATGTTGGGGATCAACCCTGGCAATGCGCATGCCTGGCAAGTGCTCTATCACTAGGCAGCATGCCCATCCCTGAAATGAATTAAAATGGTTAAGGTAGGGCTCAGAGCTGGATAATCACCAGCACATGGCAGCTTCCAACTCTCTGTAACTCCAGTTCCAGGAGATCCAGTGCCTTCTCATGGCCTCTCAGATATATCACTTACACAGTACATAGATATACACACTGGCAGAACACCCTTACACATAAAAAAATTTATAACATGTTTAAAAATGGCTGAAATGGTACACATAATCCCAACATTGTGGAAGCTGAGGCTGGAAAGTTATGAGTTCATAACAAGCTGGGGTACATCCTGAGACCCTGGCTCAAAAATCCAAAACCATCAGCTATATCCCAGAGATAGAACACTTGCCTAAATATGCCCAAGGCAGTCCTGGGTTCTGTCCCCCAACATAACCATAAGAAAGCTAAAAGACTAGAGAAATGCTTCAGGCATTTAGAACTTGTCTTACAAGCCTGAGTATCCAAGTTCAAGCGACAGAACTCTGTAAATAACTGGGGAAGTGGAGAAGGGATGACCCTGGAGTTGATTAGCCAGCCGGTCTAGCCTAAGTTGTGAGTTCCAGGCCAATGAGATGCTTCCTCTCAGGAGCTGGGTAGTGTTTCTGAGAATGATAGCTCAGGTTACCTTCTGGCCTCCATGAGCATGTGTACACACACATACATGCACTACACACACATTCTAATAAAAAAGTAAAGATATATAGCCCTTATATATTTTTTAATCACAAATGTAAAAGTGATGGCATTTGGGGGTAAGGGGTGGCTAGCAGGATGGCTCCATGGTTAAAAGTATTTCCTGCCCTTCCAGAGGACCTGAGTTGGGTTTCTAACATCCATGTCAGGCATCTCTCAGGCACTTGTAACTTCAGCTCCAAGGGAAGCTGATATCTCTGGTCTCCAGGGGCACCTGCACACACAAATAAAACAAAAAACAATAAATCTTTTTTTCTTTCAAAAGAAAAATGGTTATTTAAAACAAAGAGGCCATTCTTAATCATCAGAAACCATTCCCATTTCTGAGTAAAGGTACAACCTGTCTCTCATGCTCTGGGCCCGTGATTCTGAGGAACGTCCCCTTCTGGGTTGTCCTGTCCACTGTACTCTGTGATAGATGAGGTCAAATTCTGTTCTTGGTAAGAACAGCAAGCTGGTCATGCCTTCGGAACTACCACTCCATGTGCTGAGTCAGAGTGGGGATGGCAGCCTCCCTGCTTCGAAGACATTGGTCAGAAGCGTGGACAGTCGCTAAAGTGATGACGAAGCTGCCTCCCGTTCCTGCCCTTCCCTTTCTTCACAACTCACCACTTTTGGACTTGGGTTCTCCTAGCCAGGGACACACCCCGGCAGAAAAGAGCTGGAGATAGAGCAGGTGAGAGAAGACACATTGGGCAGGCATTGGACTTTAGACTGATTGTGTCAAGCCCTCTCTAGACAAGGTACAACACAACAGCACAGCTGAAGAATAGATGTGCATACTTGGACCTCGTTAAGACCCTTTTCCTTATCATGAGGGCTGCCGGTAGGTCTCTGCCTCAGAACAGCCTCCAGCACCCACCCACCTCAGTTTGTGCCCTCAGGCATCCAGGGCTTGCCACACTGCTGTGTATATGCTCCTGCTGCTGGGTAACGTGCCGTGCTGACCCATGGCACAGAAAGATAATGACTTAAGAAGAGAAGGGTTGGTTTTTGCTGACTAGAATGCTATACATATAATTTGAATGCAAACAAAAGTTATTGCAATCATGATATGGTAGACACTGGAAAACTATCTGCATCCATCAGCACACCAGGGTCCTTAGGCTGGTCACTCATTGCCAGGAGAATACCATGTCCTTGGTTTTAAAATCTGAGGGGGTGGCAGTGTTGCTCAGTGGTAAGAATTGTGAGTACTACACAGGTATGGAAAATGAAACCAAGCGTGGTTAGGGTAGAATCAAAACCAAGTCTGTGTCTCTGCATAGCCCCACCAGTTAGCTGAGACATAGAATCCCGACACTCAGAGGGTCAGGGTTGGTGACCAGGAGTTTGAGGTCATTTCACTGCACAGGGAGTTTTAGGTCAGCCTGGGTTACATGAGATAACCACCAAGGGACTGGAAGTAAGGCTCAGCAGATAAGAGCACTGGCTGCTCTTCCAAAGGACTCAGGTTCGGTTCCTAGCACCTCTATGGTGGTTCACAGCCATCTCTAACTACTGTTTTACGGGGTCCGATAGCCTCTTTCTGGCTTCTAGGCATCAGGCATGCACGTGGTGCAGATACATACATGCAGGCAAACACTCATGCACATAAAAATTAAAATAAATAAAATATTAAAACCTTTTTTCAAAAGAACCAACCTCCACCAAAAATCACATGTTGTATCATTTTCTGAAACATTTTCTTCCCCATTTACATTGCTGCAAGGTGAACCCAGGACCTCATTCACAATGGGCATCTGAACTATATTCCCATGTCCCTTCCCAAACAGTTTTTTTTTTTTTTTTGAGACCAATCTTAGTATATATCCCAGACTGCCTGCTACTCACATCTTCCTGCCTCAGCATTCCCAGTGTTGGGATATATATGGATATATACCACAATGTCCAATGTGATGGTTAGTTTCAAATGTCAACTTGGGTCAACCTAGAATCATTGAGACAAGAGCCTCAGCTGAGGAAGTGCCCAGATCAGGCCTCTAGGCATGTCTTTGAGGGATTATCTTGGTTGTCGATTGACATGGGAAGGAAGTCCCGGTCCATTGTGGCAGCATCATTTCCTAGGCAGGAGCTCCTGCGCTTTACAGAACAAGAAAATACTACAGAAGAGCAGTAGACAGCTTGGATGCATTTGCTTCTTCTGCTTTAGACTGTAACTACAATGTGACTGACTACTGACTGGGTTCCTGCCCTCATTTCCCCACGGTGGTGAACTGGGACCCAGCAGTATGAGCCAAATCTCCTTCCCTACATTGCCTTTGGTCAGGGTGTTTTATCACAACAGAAAGAAAACCATGACACCCAATTTATCCCAAATTCTTAATGCCTCCCTTATGCTTCTAAAAATAGGCAGGTTCCTGAACTCAGGATGCAGAGGCAGCTGGATCTCTGAGGCAAGCCTTGTCTACATAGGGAGTTTCTTTCTGGACAGCCAGGGCTGGGTAGAGAGACTCTGTCTTCAAAACAAAACAAAATAGAAAGATAAAGAAAGCAATTGTACAAGCCCTGGCAGTTGTCCACCCACCATCCTGTCTCTCCTCTCTCTGATCCACCCCCCACCCCCACCCCATTTCCTTTATGCTCTTCAGACAACCTGACTTTGCAATTTCTTCCTTGCAATGCACATGTAATTAGCATATATTGTCCCCTTCTGGCACCTATTCCCACCAGAGCACATTTGACCTCCCCCTCCTTCCCCACCCCTGCCAAGAGTCACTAATAGCCCTGAGATGCTCAATACAACCGTCATCTGACTAAACTCTGTACGCTGCTTAGTTTTTTACTAACTGACAGGCTTGTGGGCAAGTCTTAGTTTTTTGTCATCTGATAGGCTTGTGGGCGAGTCTCTGGGGCATTTTCTTGACTGATAATGATGGATGTGGGAGGACCAGCTCATTATGGGTGGTGCCACCTTTGGGCAGGTGGTCCTGGGATGTATTTTAAAAGCAAGCTAGACAGGAAACAGTGTTCCTCCAAGCTCTGTTTCAGTTCTTATTCTGGCTTCACCTTGAATCTCTGCCTGGACTTCCCTCAGGGTATTGTCATCAGGGTTTATAAGATGAAATAAACCCTTCCCTTCCTAACTAGCTTTTGCCCATGGTCTTTATCACAGCTATAGGAAGTAAACTAGAACACGCTGAGCCCCAAGAGATCAAGGCTATTTTTGCACTAATGACCTCTCCTCTTCAGTACAACAAAAAGCCCCATAAATAAAAACACTGCCTTGCTTTTTGTCTTAGATATGGTCTCACACAACTCAGGCTGTTTATTAAAGTGTGGCCTTGACCTGATGGCCTGCCTCCACTTCCCAAGTGCTGTGAGCACACCCGGCAAGACTCTTTTTCTAAAACTGTGTGCTGACAGTTTCTGTGTCATGATTTTGAAACTGAGATCTGAGACCTAAATCTTCATCCCAGAATTCTTGGCAAAGTTTTTCCCCCCATGTAGAAGCAACTCAAGGGGCTGGAGAGCTGGGTCAGCAGTTCAGAGAACTTGCTGTTCTTGCGGAGGATCCAGGTTTGGTTGCCGGCACCCACATGGTAGCTCTTAACCAACAAGTAACTCTAGTCCCAGGGGTGACCTTGGCAGGCACCGTGCACACACATTACACACACATACATGAAGGCAAACTCATGAGCACACTCACACACATAAAATGAAATAAGTAAATCTTTTAGAACATTTTGGGAACAACTTAATGTGAAAGGTCTGGAAGGATGTTTGGTGGGCTCTGGGTATCTCATATTGTTCCCCACGGTGGATCAAAACTGCTTCCTGGAGGGAGGGTGAAAAGCAGCCCCCTGGAGGCTCCCCCCAGATACTGCACCTCAATCACACCATGGTTTCTCTTTAACCCCTCTGGCTCTTACCAGGGATGGTTCTGAAACACAGGTGAAGCTACTGGAAACATTAGTAATCAGTCATATTGTTCCCTCCATGTGCCTCATTCTGTGATCTGTAACTCACCAAAACATCTGTGAGTTCATCTGTGGTGTTTATTAAGGCCTTTTAAAACTCCAAAGCTGACAGTTAGCTGGTGGTTCAGACTTGTGAATGATCTCAACATTTAGGAAGCTGAGGCAGGGTCATCTCAGGTTCAAGGCCAGTCTGAGCTATATAGTAGATTCCAGAACAGCCTGGACTACAGAATGAGACCCTCTCTCAAAACAAAAATGGGGGCTGGAGAGATGGCTCAGTGGTTAAGAGCACAGATTGTTCTACAAGAGGACCCTGGTTCAGTTCCCACCACCCACATGGTGGCTCACAACTGTCTGTTCTAGCCCCCTCACACAGACATACATGTAGGCAAAACACCAATATAAGTAAAGAAGAAAAATAAATATATTATTATTACTTTAAAAAATGAATAGATAAAAGTATTTTAAAAACCCCAAACTAAAATACAATGGCATATTTTCTACCTCATTCAGAAGCCACAGAAGTTAGGGCAGGATGGCCAGGGAAGGCTCAGCAGACCGAATCCATCTGCCACTGATCATGGCGGGGCGGGCATTACAAGAGGGAGCAGTTTGAAAACCATAAAGATCCATGCACTCCCAGGCCACAAGTACCCAGAGCGCTGTGTCCCCCAGGAGTGCCCACTGCCCTCCTTCCAAGCCCTGGAGCCTGTTAGCTGTGGCATGACTAGGTCCTGAGACTCAGGACAGATCTTCAGGGGACACAAAAGTCTATAGAATAGCTTCCAAGTATACCCTGAAGGTGGCCCTGGGGCATGGACTCTGATTCCTGTGCACAGGCTGCGGTTAGGGCACGAAGAACCATCCAGAATGAGGACCAGACAGAAGCACAGCGCCATCCCAGAGTATAGGTGCACACCCTTCTTCCGGACCTCAGCTTCCGCGTGCATTGGGACTGAGGATGAGCGTTGGTCACGCAGAGCTGCGACTGCGCAGGAACCAGACACCGGCTGGATATTTTCTGTGTCTGAACACAGACATGCGCCTGCCCTGTTGAGGAAGTTGAGGCAGGGACTAAACCCTCAGCTTTCCGGTCCCCTCTTACCATAAAACGAGCAAAGAGAAGAAAAAGAGGTGGGGTCTCTGCATGCCCCAAACTGCATACTTAGCCTTTCTTTTCGTTCCTACACCCCATTTCTCATCCCCAGCCCCCAAGTAAGTGACACTACCAACCACCCTCAATTTACGGGGGGGAGGAGGGGGAGGGTCTTTTTCAAACTCTTTGAAATATTTGGAAAACCCTGGCAAGCCTCAGTTAGAGATCCTTGTGTTGGATCTGTGTGAGAAGAAAACTGAAGTTTTGCTTAAAGGAGATGTCCCCACTGTCTGTTGCCACCTGAGCAGCCCTACATTCCTGGATTCCTAGTGGGCTCCAAACAAACAGCTGAAGGCTGAAGACAAGGAATAAAGATGCCTGCTGATTGGACTTGAGTCACAGCAAATAAATCAAAGAGCATGTCTAACGAAGACGAGAATCTGCGGGTCTGGTGGGACTTTGTTCTGGATTTTGGCCACTTGGCCTGGTCAGCCCCAAGGCAGCTGAACACGTGCTAAGCACAGGAGCCAGCAGTGGCCAGGCTGTGGGCATACTGCTGGACCCAGACCAGCTTCCTGTGATTTACCCTGCAAAGAAAGAATACAGGTATTTACTGCTTCCCCAATAGTGAGAAGTATATCTCTCCAGGCAACTCAGGGTTCCTGAATAACACAAAATAAAAATTTATCCTTGAAAAAGAGTTACTTGGGATTAGGACATAGCTCAGTACTAGAGCATGTACTAATAATAATACTAATACTAATAGTAATAGTAAAGATGGTAATAGTTTTGGCATAGTTACTTGTGCAAAAACTGACTTTGCACTAAGGATACTTGGCTGTAGACCTGGTGGTGGGGTTCCCTCCAAGTCTCTAGGGCCCCATTTGTTGCCCATTACCTAATGTGGTGTTGGCCTTGTGACAGCTGCTTGTGTTCCATACAGAAATAACCCTGCCAGTCACTTTTCAAGAACATGACTGGTAGAAACTTGAACAGATGGGTAACACTGAGGGCTGTTTCCCCTTGGGGGCCGTGCTGAGCCTGCAATTTCAAGAGACACACTGGTTTAGCCAAACTCTAGATGTTTAATTTTAAAAGCAGAAGTGAAAGGAAGGGTAGTTTCTCAGTGTCTGAAAGGGTTATTCTGATTTAGACTGGCAATAAAAATGCAATTGGCTGGGAGGTGGCATGACCAAAGTGCAGTCTAAATGTCTTCCCTCTCCACACGGCACAGCTGGCACTCTGAGGAGCTGAGCCGAAGGTTGCCTTTGCAGAGCTATGATGGAGAAAGAAGAGCAAGAGAAGAAAAAGGGGGTGAGTGTGTGATGATAGCAGCCAGAGCTGTGGGCCTGCTCAGATGCCCTTGGGACTGACTCCCTGGGGCTCTGGTGTTGCAGAGCCTACCTTTAGCTGGATTTAAGAGATGCACTTGCCCAGAAGCCCAACTAGCAGCTGGGCTTTTATAATAGTAGATGTGATGTTTATAAACAGATGCCCATTAGGAACCACAGCACTGGAACAGCTGTTGAGAAGGTACCGGAAACTGGGTTGGGGGGTGTGGTTAAGCTTGGGGAGTGCTTGCCAAGGACACATGAAGTCTGGGGTTTGAATCAGGTGTGTTGGCTTGTGTTTGTGGCTTAGTACTTGGAAGGTACAGTTGGGAGGATAAGGAGTTTGAGGCTCATCTTGGCTACAAAGGGAGTTCAAAGCCAGCCTAGGATAAACCCTATCTCAGGAAAGAAAACTTGTTCCAAACTCACACAATGTGTCTGGAGGCTAGGTATAGATTTCTTTGAGGAAAATTTACAATGCCCAGGAGACAAGACAGCATGAGTCAATAAATGCTTTCAAGGAATTTGCATTTTAATCCTTCCAGGAGCATCTGCTCATCGGTGGGTGGGAAGAAGCATGCATTGGTGCAAAAATATTATTTATTGACATCTATAAGATGGGCTAGCACTCGTCTTTAATCCCAGCCCTCAGGAGACAGATCTCTGTGAGTTCCAAGCTAGCCTGGTCTATAGAGTGAATTCCAGGATAGCCAGAGCTACACAGAGAAATCCTGTCTCAAAAAACAAAACAAAACAAAAAGACATACAGACCAGAATCATGGCCTGCACCAGATGGAGTGGGAGTGGGCTTGGGAGAGAGAAGCACCTTTTATTGAGCTGTGGCTAAGACTTTGGCAAGATATTTAATTGTAGTAATTTAGATATTGAGACAGTTCGTACAACCAAGGCTGGCCTCAAACTCCTGATCCCTCTGCCTCTACCTCCCAAGTGCTAGGATTTAGGCAGGTGCTATCTCACCTTATTTAATTCTTTTAGTGTCTTCTCACCCTTCTCAAGATGGACTGGTAGCCACTCCTTCTCCTGGGTGCCGGAACAGTTAGACAATGCACTTAAGTGTCTGGCCAGGAGGGAATTACTGCTCCGTTTATCCTATGGAGCAATGACCTCACTATTGTGAGCACGGAGTATCTATCTCTCCGGCTGTCTTGAGTAATCAGGAACATCCCGGCCCCTCCTCACTTTATTTCTGGTGTAATAAACAAATGTCCTCTAGAGGGCAGACTCAACCCCTCCCTGTAGCCCAGAATCGCTGTTTGAGCATTTACCCAGGGACTTCACCTAGATTATCTTGCTTTGTTTTTTGTTTGTTGATTTTCCAGTGCTGAGGACTTAACCCAGAACCTCATGTGTACCCTCAGCCATTTTCTCTCTTTGGATTTAAAATAGGGGCTAAATTGTCTACACTGGCCTTGAACTCATGATCCTTGAGCCTCCCTGGTGGCTAAGATTACAGGCCTGTGACTCCACACGAGCTGTCTGGGATTGTCATGGCTAAGAAAATGTTTGACAGGTCAAGAGCCATCACCTGTATTTGATAGGAAGGTACCTGAAGCTATGGGCTTGAAAGTTGGGGTCACAAGAGATGCCACGCCTACTGCTCCAGGAGAAACGAAAAGAAAAGGGTGTCCCCACATGGTACCCTCTGCAGATGAGCACTCTATCGAAGGAAACAACCCAGGCATGGGGCATGGTATGAAGCCTGGGGGATTAGGAGCCAGGAAGGCTAAGGACACACAGTCTTCTGGGAAGATGCTACACAGCAGTTGGGCCCAGCTGTCCCTCAGCAGCCAGTGCAGCTCAGGCCCCAAAACCACTTAAAAACTGTTGAATACAATTTCTTCCTTTTCCTACAAAATGACACTTTGGATGATGAAGACATGTTTTGTGAAGCGTCTCTGCCTCTGATCCTTTAGTGTCTCTTTCCTCCCTAGATTATTATTGTTGTCATTTTTTGTATTAACTGACTAATGAGCCTGCCATGTGTGGTACTTACTATAGATCAGCTGGGGGCTGGGGAGCCTCCTTCCCTGTGTCTTTGAATCCCACCCAACAGGGTCAGCCCCAGTGGTGGATACTTTGCTTAAGCCTCGAGATGTTTTCCCAGTAATCTGGGGAGAGTGGGGTTTTGAGGACGGAATCCAGGGTCCCATTCATGATCAGCAAGTGCCTGTCACTGGGCCACAACCTAGACCCAGATCTTTTTCCTCCTTCTCCTTGAAAGGAGGAAAAAAGAAAAAAAAAGAAAGCTGAGGTGAGACTATAACTCATGTGACATGGGATTCAACCATGTAAAGATACAGTTTATTGATCTCAACAACAACAACAAAAAATGGGGCTGGAGAGATGGCTCAGCTGTTGGGAGCACTGACTGTTCTTCCAGAGGACGAGGGTTCAGTTCCCAGCACCCACACGGCAGCTAACAACTGTCTGTAGTTCCAGTTCCCAGTTCCAGGCAAACACCAAGGCAAATAAATAAAAACAAATAAATAAAGTTTATTTAAAAAAGAAAGAAAGAAAAAAAAAGAAAAATGAAAGGAGTCCTATTGCAATGTTGAGTGACAGAGTCAGGTCCAGAAAGACACAAGCTGCATTATCAGACTCGGGTGTGGGCCAGAAGAGCGGTTGCCAGGGGCTTGGGGAAGAGGTAATGGGCAATGCTGCTGAAGAGTTCAAAGTTTCTCTTAGTGGAATGAGTGAGCCCTGGGGCCCTGGAGTCATAGTCAGAGCCTGTGACCACAGTCAGTGATGCAGCTAATCCTCCCAGGGTGCTCGAGATTCACAAGTGCATTTTACACATCTTCACCACATACATCCGCAAAGATAAAACTATGTGTGGTGGTGAGGTGACCGTGATAATCTTTTTACAAAGAGTGTGTAAACATCATGTTACACACATTACCATAAAGAAAAAGCCAGGCCTGTCTGCAACTTAGAACAGTGAGGCACACACAACACAAATTCACTGGAAGCTTGGGCTCTAGAGACAGTTCAAGGTCAGGCTGGGCAACTTGGTAAATTCTCTACCCACCTCAAAATAATAAGTAAGGGGTATTAATTTGTAAATCTTTCCCTCACTTCTATTTTGACCAAGAATAAAAGCCTTTTTCATTGCTAGTTGGTACTCAGTCTTGTTGGCCCAATAGTGCCAGGAGGAAAAAGAGAAAGAACTGGGTTTGGGAGCAAAAGCTCGTCAGTTTGTGTATCATATGTGGGGTGAGCTATATTCCTCATCATAGAATTAAAAATCTGCCAAGGGGCTGAAGATGTGTCTCAGCATTAAGAGTGCTTGCTGCCCTTCCAAAGGACACAAGTTCAATCCCCAGCACCCACACTGGGCAGCTCACAACTGTTCAGTCCAGGTCAGTGAATGTGACACTTTTGACCTCTTGGAGCACCTATATTCACATGTACACACACACACACAGAGAGAGAGAGAGAGAGAGAGAGAGAGAGAGAGAGAGAGAGAGAGAGAGAGAGAAGAGAGAACCACACATAGGTGCCCCAGTATGTGAAGAATCCTTGGAGAAGCACCATAGAGGACCAGCCGCAGCTGTATTGAACCAGTTGTAGTAGCGCTTGCTGGAAGTCCCAGCTACTCAGGAGGGTGAGGCAGGAGGATTGTTTGAGCTGAGGAGTTGAGGAACAGTCTGGGTAACACAAGGGGTTGGAGGAGTGTCTGGCTAAGAGGCTGTTCTAGTCTCAGTGGGTCAGTCTTGGCTAGAGAGTTGCTGGAAGACAGAGGGTGACATTCAAATGGCTGTGTGCACACTGAACATACATCAGGCGACTTCCCTTGGCCCTTCCTGACATCCCCCTACCTCTCACAGAAGCTGACCCTCGTGCTTGCCCTGGCAACACTGATAGCTGCCTTTGGCTCATCCTTCCAATATGGGTACAATGTGGCTGCTGTCAACTCACCATCAGAGGTAAGTCACTGTGGTAAGTAAGCCGTAGCTGCCGACATAGGGAGGGGCTTAGAGGGGCATTTGGTCCCCAGAAAGCAAACACAGCCTACCCCTAAAGGGGAAGGAAAGGAGAAAGACCTCAGACCTCAGGGTCTCATGAACATACCTTCCATGGCCTTGCAGTGTATGGAGTCATCTGGAGGGCAGTGTTCACACCATCTGGAAGGCTGCAGCCTTTCCAAGGTGTGGAAACATAGAAATGTTGTCCTTCCAGAGTTCTTCCACGGGTGTTCTAAGCTACACACTATCCAGGCAGCTCTGTCCCTGTCTCCAGTAGAGCTGTTCCCATCCAGCAGCCAAACACCTCTATTCATTCTTTCTGAAAAATGAGCTTAGCTGGTTCTGTTGGTCTGTCTTCTCTGTCCCCAGTTAATGCAGCAGTTTTACAATGACACATACAATGATAGAACCCAGGATACTCTTGATTCCTTCTCCTTGACGCTGATGTGGTCTGTGACGGTGTCCATGTTCCCCTTTGGAGGCTTTATAGGTTCTCTCCTGGTTGGACCCTTGGTGAATAAAATGGGCAGGTAAGGGATGAGTGGGTTGGCTTGGGGTGTGTGTACGTGTATGTGTGTGTATGGGTGCATTTGTGCATGTGTGTGTGTTGTCTGTACTTACTGGTGTTGATATGTGCATTAAGCATGTTACTTCAAGTTGTATATGTGTTTGTGGAAGTTAGCAGTACATGTTGAGGATCTTCTCTCTATTGCTTTTCACTTTTAAAAAAAAAACATTGATTTATTGTGTTTATGTATGAGTGTTCTGCCTACATGTATGTATGTGCACTGCCTGTGTGCCTGGTGCCTAATGAGGCCGGAAGAGAGTGTTGGATCCCCTGGAATTGGAGTTAAAGACAGCTATGAGCCACCATGTGGATGCCGGGAATGGAATCCAGGTCCTCTGGAAGAATAGCAAGAATTCTTGACCACTAAGCCATCTCTCCATCCCCTTCTACATTGTTATCCCCTTCTTCATTGTTTTTTTTTTTTTTTTTTAAATAGGGTCTCACTATGTAACCTGGCTGGCCTCAGACTCACAGACATTCACCTGCTTCTGTTTCCAGAGTTGCTGAGATGAAAGACATCCTCCCACAACTGGCCCTGCCTTTATTTTTTTTAAGACAGCACCCAACCAAACCTTGAAGCTGCTTGACTTGGCTTAGCTGGCTGGTCAGTGCGCTTCAGAACTGGACCAGTCTTCATGCCTCCCCTTTCCTGCTGCCCACCCCCACCCCCTCCCCACAGCTCTCACCTTCCATTGCTGGGGCTTCGGTCACATTCTACTGTGCTTAGCTTTTTAAATGTGTTCTGGGGACCAAAATGCAGGTCCCTATGCTCCCACAGTAGGCATTTTATTGGCTGGGCCATCTCCCCAACTTTTTTTTTGTTTTAGAAACAGTCTCTGGTAGCCCAGGTTAGCCTCATACCCACTATGAAGTCAAGGGTAATCTTAAATTCCTGATTTTCCTGCTTCTACCCACCAATTGATGGGTTGTAGTCTTGTGCCAGCATACCCCATTAGGGTGGGGAAATATTTATTACTCCAAACTTATAGATATTTATCATCCATTTTCAAACATGGGCCTAAAACAAGATGAGGGTAACAGCCTATTTGGCAAATTTTACTTTCTATTGGGATCATTCCAGTTACTAATGTTTGGGAACCTAGACAAGAGCCCTAGGTCCCAGGGGTGACTGGGACCATCCTCAGGAATGAGCATTGTGTACTAGGGAACATTCAAAGCTCCATGTCCATATCACTCAAACCAAAAGTTACTTCCTTGTTAGTGTTTCTGACATTGAAAGTTAAGTGCCCATCATTGTCATGCATCTTACGGTCTCAGGCAGAGGCAGGCAGAGGCAGAAGGATCTTGAGCTCAGTGCCAGCCTGGCCTACAAAGTGAGACCCTTGAACCAAGACCAGAACCTGGAACCTTGTTTCTTCAGTACTTTTTGAAAGAGTCTTGGAGCTAGAGAGATGGCTGTGGTGATACATTGTATATTTAATAAAATTTAGCTGGAATATCAGAGGGAGGAAAATATATCACCACCACAGATGGCTCTATGGTTAAGCACACATATGCTCTCCCAGAGGATCCAGGTTTGATTCCCAGCACCCACATGGCAGCTCCCAACCATCTGAAACTCCAGCTGTAGGAGGCTCTGATGCCCTTTTCTGACTTCCATGGGCACCAGGCATGCACAGTACACAGACATACATTCAGGCAAAATATTTACATGCATGAAATTTATAAATAAATCTTTAAAAGTTTTCTTCTTAAGTATACAACCACTGGTTGGGGATCTGAGACCCTAAGATCACTCAGTGAGGTTAATGTTGAACCAATAGTTTTCCCCGTGGGCCCCAGGATGAGTCAGATCTGCCAGACACAGGTCAATGCTAGTGAGCTTGCCCAGATGGGGCCCAGCCTTGCCCACTAAGCTGCCCACTTGGAATTTAATCAGCATGCACTCGTTTGTTTACGGCTATCTTAAATATTTGAAGGTATTTTAAAACAGCAACAATGGCTTACTTTATAGATGGTGTCTATGTTCCAAACACAGTCCAAAGCACTTCTAGAACATTCATAGCTAAGCAGGGCAGCTCACTCCTGTGATCCCGGTATTCAGAGGCAGCAGAGTTTTAGGCCAGTCTGCATGGCTAGTGAGATTGTTTTTCAACACCTTTAATTCCAGCACTCAGGAGGCAGAGGCAGGCAGATCTCTGTAAGTTCGAGGCCAGCCTGGTCTGCAAAGTGAGTTCCAGAACAGCCAGGGCTGTTACACAGAGAAACATAAAACAAAAATTTTTTCTTAAATATGTATGCACATCACACATGTGCACACCCAGGCACGTGAGTTTCAGTTGGCTTTTGTTTGCTTGCTTGTACTATTTGGTTCTGAGGTTGTGACGGTAGAAGCCAAGGCCTCGTGCATGTTGAACAAGCTGGTGAATGCATTTATCTTGAAGCCAAGTTGAAAACTGTGGAAAGGTGGGCCTCTATTCCTTTGTCTTGTTGTTTTGCTTTTGCTATGCTTTGCTTCCCTTCCCACAACAGTATTTTTTTTTATGCATATAGGAGTTTTGTCTGTACATATGTATGTGAACCATGTGTGAACCTGTTTCCTACAGACATCAGAAGAGGGCATTAGATCCTATGGAACTGGAGTTATAGACAGCTATGAGCCATCACGGAAGTTTCAGGAATTGAACCTGGGTCTCACGAAAGAGCAGCTAGTGCTCTTAAGCACTGAAATATCTCTCCAGTCCCCTTTTGCTTTTTTTTTTTTTTTTAAGTTAGGGTTCCAGATGGCAATCCTCCTGCCTCAGCCTCCTAAGGTGACTACAGAGATTAGGACATGAGCCTCTATGACCGGCTCTGTTTACTTCTTTCCAGTAACCTTGTGTTTGTTACATTTTTACATCAGCTTATGCTTTGGCATTTCTTAAGAGCATCGCTCAACATTTCCTTTGTCTATATTGGCTTTTTGTTGTTTTAATTCTGATGTTTTCCAACTCTCTTTTTTTTCTTCTTCCTTTTAAGCAGAAATTCTTTTTTTTTTTTTTTTTTTTTTTTTTTTTTTTTTTTTTTTTTTTTGTGCATTAGACTTCAGTGTTGGATCTAAAAATTCATGGTGAAACCACCTAGATTTTATACTTCTAGAATGTTCTACTTTTACATTTTTGTCAAATGTCTCATTGAATTAGTATTTCTGAAAGTACACAATCTGTGTCTACATTCATTTTTTATTTTTTAAATTTTTATTCGTTTTATTTTATGTGCCTGGGTGTTTTGCCTACATGTGTGTCTGATGCCCAAAGAGGCCATAGAAGGTATTGGTTCCTCTAGAACTGGAGTTATAGATGGTTGTGAGTTGCCATGTGGGTGCTGGGAATTGAACTCAGATCCTCAGTGTGGTCTTAACTATGGGCCATCTCTCCAGTCTACATGTTTTGTTTTGTGTGTTTGTTTTTATTTCTTTATTGTCTTGCTGGAACTGAATCAGGCCTTAGCACTACTACTCCCACCCAAGGAGACAGCTACTCTCTCACCCAAGCCACATCCCCAAGACTTATTTGTTTTTGAGACAAAGTCTCCATACTGTACCACCAGGTTTGGCCTGAACCACTGGGCTCCAGTGGCCCACACATCCCAGTCCTCTGAGGGCTAGGGCCACAGCCCACTGACACCACAGCACATGGATTTTATCGTATTTTCAGATGAGTCTGTTTCCATCTGTTCCTGTCAGCAATGCCCTATCCTTTGTTCCCACAGCAGGATATGCACTCAGTACTAGGTCCCAGTGAAGTGCACTGTTGTAACTAGGGCACACTTCTCTGAGCAGACAGACATCAGGGGATGTCTGTTGACTACATGAATTAGTGATGCGTGGATGATGAAGTGAGTGAATGAATCCTTAACCTGACTTTTCCATACACTCTACAGAAAAGGAGCCTTGCTATTCAACAACATATTCTCTATTGTGCCAGCCATCTTAATGGGGTGCAGCAAAATTGCCAGATCATATGAGCTTATAATTGCTTCCAGACTGATGGTTGGAATATGCGCAGGTAAGGCACCCTGCGTGGCAGTGCCATGCGGCTTGGAGGAGGCAGAACTGACTGGCTCCCAGGGATCTGGTGTAGTCGGGAGCCATGAGAGCTCAGAGACTGAAGCTGACCCTACTGGGGCATTTGAGTTTGTACCTCGTCCTCACTGGTGGATAGTGGGCAGCTCTATACAGAGATGCTTCCTGCAGGGAAGGCTGTCTTTGGCTGGGATTGAACCCAGGACCTTGTGAAAGCTAGATAAGCATTCTACCACTGAGCCACAAATCCCAGCCCAAGAAAACAGTTCTTTGTAAGAATAAACTATAAACCCTCAGTTTAGAAGGGTCCTTCCAGTCTAATCCTTTTATTGAATATTTCAGCATTAGCTAAGATAATGTTTACTCAGAGGGTAGCATTGTCTACCTAGGGAACAGCAGCTTTGATAGGAGACTGTCCTACGTCATGAGAACATTGTGTTTTACTCATTGTTCATCTGTGCATTTGTGGGAAAGCCAAGTTGAACAATAGATTTCTGGTTTTTGGGTTTCTTTTAAACTGTGGTTTTTGGTCTTAAAGTTGTGGAACTTGGGTGGTGGTGGTGCATGCCTTTAATCCCAGCACTCCTGAGGCAGAGGCAAGCAGATCTCTGTGAATTCAAGGTCATCCTTGTCTATGAGAAAGTTCCAGGATAGCCAGGTCTATAATACACAAAGAAACCCTTTAAGGAATGGTGGGTGGGTGTGAAACTGGTTTGTAAAACCCCACCTACAGCCTACTCAGCCCAGGTAGCCTGGGATATGCTGCATTGGTTCTAGAAAGTTCTCTCCAAATTGCTTAGAAATTGAGACACTTTTAAAGCCACACTTATGGCTTCCCCAACAATCAGCCTTTCCCATTTGAGTGTTTACTTGACACTCATGTGTCATAGCCCACATGTGACAATCAGAGAGTGATGCATAGAAGTCCATTTCTCCTCTCATTGTGATCCAAATCAGCTTTTTCTTTCAAAATAAACTCTGTTTCAGTCTTGGTGGCAGTCACCTTTTCTCACTGAGCCATCTCACTGGTCCCTCACTCAGAGTTTTGGTGTCAGGTCTTCTTTCCACTCTTAAAATAATCCAGAGTTCCCTGGGGCTCTAAAAAAGGGTCAGAGGTTAAGGGTCAGAGGTTAAAAGCACTTGCTGCTCTTGCAAAGGACCTGGGCTCAGTTCCCAGCATCCACATTGGGCAACTCACAGCTGGGACTAAGGGGGTCCAAGGTTCTCTTCTGGCCTCCCTAGGCATGACGTGCCCAACGGGGTAAGGGAACACACACACATACACACACACATACACAGACCACACACACATGTATACATACACATACATACATACACATACACACACATACACACACATACACATACACAGACCACACACACATACATACACACACATACACAGGCCACACACACACACATACATACACACACATACACACATACATACACACACATACACAGACCACACACACACACATACATACACACACATATACAGACCACACACACACACATACATACACACACATATACAGACCACACACACACAGACCACACACACACATACATACACACATACGTACACAGACCACACACACACACACACACACAAAGTTTTTATGAAAAATAATCAGCCAGAAAACAAAACAACTGCCAACTGTACTGAGTTCAAGTCTTTAAGACCAAGACCTAAAAAAAGAAAAAAGAAAAAATTGCATGTTTATATTTTAAGACAGGTTTTCTAAGAAGAGTAACTTATTCTACATCCTTCTAAATCACTTTAACGTTTGTCTTAACAGCAGTTGGATTTTCTTTTTCTTTTTGTCTTCATGAAACAAATAAATTATATTCTTATAGTAACTAAGTACAGTCAACAGAAGTACAAAACCAACCACCATCCCTGGGACTGAGAAGTGTCTAATCAACTCTTCCAGGGTGTTTAGAAGGACATAATGGCACATGCAGCACATGGCAGTGGCCAGCTCAGCTGGTGATAGGGATGTGAGCTGGATGGCCCGTGGGAGGAAGGAGCCCAGTGGCTTTGGGATGGGGCCTCAGTCAGAAGGCCTCTATATCTGCTGCATAATCACAGACCCAGTTGGATTTTCAAATCAGCCTCTGTGGTCAGTTAGTTGTTAACAGTGGATGGCAAGAGGCTTCTGGGAAAACTCCACACTGTGCTCCAGAGAGATTAAGAAGGAAAGGGGCAAAGAATACCTCAAGACAGTTAGGAAAATAGTTTCATCCTCAGAGACACCCTGAGAAGGTCCTCAGCTCACACTTGGACCCAGCGGTGTGGTACCCTCCATTTGAGCTCAGCTTCTCACTCATACCTGGACAGACATGGCATGGTTGGGCTTCCTGCAGCTTGGACCACCAACACCAGCCACAGAGCTCACCCTGAGAACAAAGTAAGCAGCTCTGCTGTGAGTGAGGCCTGAAGGTAGCTGAGCCCTGCCTTCCGGAGGCTCACTGTTCATGACCAGAAGCCTGAAGGCATTCCTGGACCAGAAGCAGCGAAGACACTGCAGACCCCTAGATCCAACTCTGGGGTCTCTGAGCCATGGGCTAGCCCTGCAATTTTAGCCCTGAGGGCCTGAGGCAGAAGATCTCTAGTTTGAGACTAGCATGTGTTATATAGCAAGACCCCCCCCAAAAAAATACAAAGTAGAGATTGATTCCTGCCTTGTAAATGTCCACACCTACCAGGTTTTGTGTTTGTTTACATTTTGTTGTTTTTAGTTTATTTTTTATCACTTGTTTATTGGGTGTGTATGCACGTGTGTGTGAGGAGCTCACACTCCAAGCTCATGGGGGTCAGAGGTCAACTTGCAGAAGGGTCATTTCTCTATTTCTACCATGTGGGTCTGGGGAACAAATTCAGGTTGTTAGATTTTGTTAGTGCCTTTACCCACTGAACCATCTCACCAGCTCCCAACTCCGTCATTCCTAAAGGAGTCATATTTTGATATGATGAGAAATCTTACGAGAGCAAATATTGGGGAGCTGGAGAGATGGCTCAGTTCAGTTCCTACACCCATGTGGGGGGCTCACAACCATCTATAACTCCAGATCCTGGGGGATCTGGCACATCTGACCTTTGAGATCCTCTGCGGTCACGTAAATATACTCAAGAAGACACACACACACAAAACCACATTACTAAAAATAACAAATCTTTTTTTTTAAAAAAGATTCAATAGTAAGGTTCAGAGTAGCTCCAGTATTACATAAATCCCAGAAATGCAGAATCTTGTTGTGTTTTTTTGTTTTTTTACATCTTAAGCTTTTTTTTTTTTTTTTTTTTTTGGTTTGTTTTGTTTTGGGGAAAGGTTTTTCTCTTTGTAATAGTTCTGGCTGTCTTGGGACTTACTCTATAGACTAGACTGGCCTTGAACTCACAGAGATCCACCTGTCTCTGCCTCCCAAGTGCTGGGATTGAAGGCGTGCTTCTTTTAGATTTATTTTTACTATTTTATGTGTGTAAGTGTATGTATGTCTGTGTACCACATTTGTGCTTGGTCCCTGAGGAAACAGTGAGCCTCTATGTAGGTGCTGGGAATCGAACCCAGGTTCTTTCAAACAAGTGCTCTTAACCACTGAGTCGACTTACCAGCCATTTGAAGCTTTTCTAAGTCACAGCGTCCCTTTGTGCCCCAAGGTGGTTTGGATCTCACAGTGACCTCTCAGGTACTGGGATTCAGGTGTGAAACACTACTTCATGTGGCTAACAAATGTAGCTTGTGCTATGTGTATGGAATGGTCTCTGTGTAGACGTTTATTGTGCAATGTGCTATCCCCAGTGTGTAAGCAGTGGGCACAGGTGTGCCCTTTAGTGACGGATTTTTTTCCTCGATGAAGCAAAGGAGAGGAGCATGTCCAATTTTCCTGAGACCTTGGCCAGTCAGGAGAAAGGACACAGGGCCTGGACAGGCTGCACCCCAAGGTGACACCAGCCAGAAAGTAAATGTTCCCATTAGGGACATCTCTGATGCAGTTTCTTTCCTTGAAGCTTAAGGAAGTGAAGATTAGAAGAGATGTTTGCAAGGGCCATCCCTCCATCCATCCATTCATTATGTTATGGGAAGCTGTGTGTGAGGTGGGATGCATGTGTATGGGGCCTCAGGTTCACCTCGACGTTATTCTTTGGGAGCTCTTCACTGAACCTGAAGCCCATTGACTAGACTAGGCTGTCTGGCCTTCAAGCTCCAGAGATCTGCCTGCCTCCCCAGCCCATTGCTCTGGGATTGCCAGTCTGTACCCCACCCCCATACCCAGTATTATGTGGGAATTGAACTCAGGTCCTCCCGCCTGCAGGACAAGTACATAACCAGCTGAGCCATCCCCATTTGAAGGAAGGGCTGGGCTAGAGAACATGCGTGGTAAGGTAGTGGGGCCCTTGAAGACAGTCTGTCTCCCCGACTCTTTCCTAGTCATATTCTCATCTCAATTTTCCTTCAGGTCTATCTTCCAATGTGGTCCCTATGTACTTAGGGGAACTGGCCCCTAAAAACCTGCGAGGGGCTCTTGGGGTGGTACCCCAGCTCTTCATCACCATCGGCATCCTTGTGGCCCAGCTGTTTGGCTTTCGGAATGTCTTGGCAAATGAGGAAGGTGAGAACACAGCCCTGCCTCTGCCCTCTGGTCCCCTAAGCCCCTACTGCCATTACAGGAAACTACTGCCTGCTGACTTCCCGATTCTGTTCAGTGAAGACTGTCCTTGGTCCCGGACTCTGTCCCTAGCCCACCATGCACATTGTAGGCCCTCAACAAGCATGTGGTGACACATTCCTTTTAGGAGATGATGGTAAGATGTCTCCACTGAACAGGAAGGACCTATGTCCCATGAACCACTAAGTGACTGTCCACACACTCAGCAGCACACAATAGCCTATAAATGGCATCATTATCTCCTCTTTCTCTTGAGACTTGAGTTACATTTTTCATTTTTAGGACATGGTCTCATATAACCCAGGTTGGCCCCAAATAGTCAAAGATGGCCTTGACTCCTGATCTCCTGTCTCTGCCCCACAAGGACTGAGATTATTCGGTGTGCAAAGCCAAATCCAGAGACCTCTGCACATGCTAAGGCAATACTCCGCCCATGGAGCTCGGCCCCACCCCC
>PVIH01023622.1:0-24439 GCA_004025045.1 Sigmodon hispidus | reverse complement strand
AAAAAGCCTCGGGCGCAGGCACACGTGGCGGGGCGGGGACTCCCTGGGCGCCTACTGTTTGCGTAGCGGGTGGGGCCGGAAGTGCTGCTCCCGGGTGGGGGCTGTTCATGGCGGTTTCGGGGTCCCAGCAGTTTCACTGGTTGAGGTTCAAGAACCTCCCGAGGCGACCTCAACAGACCATAAGGTAAGGTCCCTGGTCTGAGTATCATCGGGATCCCAGGCATGCAGACTCCTGGCGGGTGCAGGAAGACGCTGGGACTCGGCGAGCTGGAGACAAAGGCCTTTGTAGGGGACCTTCGCTGCCTGCAGCAGTCCGTAGGGTGATAATAGGAGCCAGAAAGGGGAGTTTTGGGAAGTGGTCGTTCCAGAAGGACCCCAGAGCTTGCATTTGCAAACGATATAGGAAGGGGACTTCCTATCCGGTAGGTTGAGGGCGGGGCCGAGTATGATTGAAAAGGAGATGCTGGTCTTAAAACCAAGAAGCTCTTGCCTCACCTACAAGTGTTTCTGTGTTTGAATCACATTGAGAATTTAAATCACGTGCATTGAATGGATACTTTTGAAACTGATTTTAGTAATTATAGAAGCCCTTCAAGTACTTTAGGTTTGGCTTGCCAGTTTGATCATAATTGCTGCTTTCCTACAGGTTCTTGCTGGTGTGAAATGACTGAGTACAAACTGGTGGTGGTTGGAGCAGGTGGTGTTGGGAAAAGTGCTTTGACAATCCAGTTAATCCAGAACCATTTTGTGGATGAATATGATCCTACCATAGAGGTGAGGTCCAGTCCACCGCCTGGCCCTGGCCCTGGCCCTGGCTCTGGCTCTCACTTTTGGCTTTCTCTTACCTATATCCTCTTGTCTCTTCTTTGGAAGAAAAGAGGAGAGAAAACAATGAGGTGTTAGAGGTACTTACTGTATTCCAAAAGCAATATTTAAAGAATTTGTAGAAGAATTTCATGCTTACTAAAGACTTCCTTTTAAAAGTGTACAGTTTTTAGCAGTTTGTAAAATGTTGCAAATGCAGTGCATTTCTTCATATATTGCAGCTGTTAAATAGTGTAGATTGTAAAGAAAAATATTATAGGAGATCATAGAGCAGAAATAGAGAACTCAGCTCTGGATAGTCTCCAGGTTTTATTCTTGAGCTAGTCTAAACTGAGTTGTGGTAGAAACATTGAGATTTTTATTCGTTGTGCATAGGAATTCTATCTATGCAATTTTATTATGGAATATTGAGAATTATCACCTAAATCTGAGTCTTAGTTTTCATGTTAAATTTCTATAGCCTTATTGGGTTTGGTGGAGGTGTGTGTAAAGTCCAGCATTCGAGAGGCTGAGGGAGGTTTGAAGTTCAAGGCTTGTCTGACCTGCATAGTGAACCTTATTTACAAAATAACAAAGTATTTTTATGTGTAAGCCTATTCTACTACCATACAGAGGTGTTAGATAAATGTTGGTATCTACAGAGGCTATAATTTAATACATTCACAGAAATATATATATGTATATATACATATATATATATATGCATGCAACAACATATAAACACATTTCCAGTACCACAGATAAGGCCTTCCAAATTTGGGAATATTATATAATAAAGGTTAGATTATTGCCTTAAAGCTGGATCTGAAGTTCGTGGAATTTGTTGTTTTTGTTAATGATTTGTTTTTTGTTTTGTTTCTAAGCTCATAGGAGATGACTTGAACTCACTGATATTCATCCACCTGCCTCTGTCTCCCTAGGGCAGGAACCTCTGTGTGTGTGTGTGTGTGTGTGTGTGTGAGAGAGAGAGAGAGAGAGAGAGAGAGAGAATTGTCAGACTGATTTACCTTCAGTAATTACATTCCTCCAGTTTTAAATAAAGATTAAGCCTATCCGTGCCCCACCACCATCTCCTCACCCATTTACATTCCCAGGATTCTTACCGAAAACAAGTGGTGATTGATGGTGAGACTTGTCTGTTGGACATACTGGACACAGCTGGACAAGAAGAGTACAGTGCCATGAGAGACCAATACATGAGGACAGGCGAAGGATTCCTCTGCGTGTTTGCCATCAACAATAGCAAATCATTTGCAGATATTAACCTCTACAGGTACTGGGAATGCTATTTTCTGAAGAAAAACTTTACATGTGTTCTGAATTAGGGAACATACAACTTTTTACATTTTTGATTATTTGTGGAGGTGGGGACACATGCAATGGCACATGTGTGCCCCGAGTGTCAGAGGACAGCTAATGGTGGTCCTTTCCTTAGGTCTTGGGAATCTTGGCTCCGAAGAAGGCATCTTTGCCCACTAACTGAGCTAGCTCTCTGGCACTTACATACCTTTTTCTGTTACGTATGTAAGTTACTGTTAGGTTTCGTGATATTGAGGATCTAGGGTTAAGGTCTGGAGCTGGAGCTCAGTAGTAAAACACTAGCTTAGCATGTGTGAGACCCCAGTTTCAAGCTTTAGTATTAAAAGGATAGAAAAAGGATCTATTTATCACTGAAAGTAAATGTTCCCATGTATAGTGCACTGTGACTGTACTATTCATATGTAAATGAAGCATGCTGCTGAGTAGTAGGAGAGGTAATAAATAGCAAAGCCAAAGAACATAAATGTGGTCTTTCCCATAGAACTGTAAAGTTTCAACACTAGATGGGCCCTAAGGAATCCTATTTATTCATCTTATGTTTTGACACAGCGTGTTGCTGTGTTTCTCGGGCTAGCCTTTGGTTTACAATCCTCTCGGCTTGGCCGAACCAGTGCTAGTGTTAGAAGGGGATGCTGTCATGCTTGTCAGTACTCTCACTTTCCAGTCCTGGTGTCAGAGTGCTTTGTTGGGTAATCAAAGGTTGTGATTTTCTTTTTCTTTTTCTTTTTTTTCTGTAGTAGCAGAGCTAGAGCCCCAAACACCAGGCCTCTCCTAGAGCAGTACTCTGTTCAAGCACTATTGAAGTTGAAACTTGACTCTGTTAGAATTAGCTAAGTAAGTTTTAGGTAAAGATTTAAATAGAGATTTAACTTACTTAAAATTTAAACAATTTATAAACTTTACTTAAAAAATCTTGAAAGATTTATCTTTAGGACAAAACACTAAATTTGTGTCTCTCTATTTTTGAATTTATTACAAGATAAGAGTACCTTATGCAGGGCTAGAGAGACACTCAAGGGTTAAGAGCGCTGGCTACTGTTTCAGAGGACCCGGGTTCAATTTCCAGCGCCCACATGAGGTGTTCTTTGTGGAGTAACAATCTTAAAATTATTTACCTTTAGATCCCTAGGGATGACTTTTTCTCTGATTGAGCACTTATTTAAAGCATCTTGTATACATGTATAGTGGGTCAACAAGATGGCTCAGTTTAGTTGGTAGGGGCACTTGCCTCCAAGCCTGAGACCCCTATAGTCAAAGGAAAGACCCATCCTCTGACCTCCACATTTACACCGTGGCATGTGAATACTATAGCAAAATAATGTTGATTATAGAAATAGGCCCAAGAATAGATGAAGAGAAAATTCAGTGAGCTTATTCTGAAATGGCATGATACCCCAGTTATCTTCATCAAGCATACTACAGATACAATAGCTGGAGTCAGTTTGTGTGTGCTGAAAATCACTTGCTTAGATGTACACTGACATTGAGAAGAACTTAGGTCTGATCCTCACAGAAGCTTCAATAATATGGGAAACAGCAGTGACCAACAGCAATTTGCTCCAGGTATTTAGGCTGGTATTCTTAACATAGGCAACTGCCACTGGGTATGATAGTACTTGGGAAGCCAAAGCAAGAGGATTAAGAGTTCAGGGTTACCCTAGATGGGGAGTTCACTGCCAACCTGAGCTACATAGTAAGATCTGTGTTAGGGAGGGGGTATCTTGTGAGGTTTTTTGTTTGGAGTTTTTTGTTTGTTTCGTTTTTTGTTTTTTAGACAGGGCTTTTCTGTGTTAATAGTCTAGCTTTGTAGACTAAGCTGGCCTTGAACTCAGAAATTCGCTTACCTCTGCCTCATGCCTGCTGGGATTAAAGGCATGCACTGCCACTGCCCAGCTTGGTTTGGAGGTTTTTGTTTCCTGACATTATACCAAAGCAGTTCTATAGATAGCCAGTAGAATACAGTTAGCACATGTGACTGAAATCTCCTTGGGTAGAGTCTAGAACAGTGTTGTGCATTGTAGTAGCCATGACCATATAAGGTTATTTAGCATTTACACAAAACTAAAGAATTAGTTCCTTGACCACAGAAGCAACTATGACTGTCATGTTGGATACCAGTTTCTATTACCACAAAAAGTTCTTTGTCAAGAGAATGTAAAACAGTAACTTCTAGAATGTACCAGATGCTTTCTGTGGATGTGGCAATGGAAAGAAAGGTATCTTTGCCAGGTGTGGTGGTGCGTACCTTTAATCCCTGCACTCTGGAGGAAGAGATAGGCTGAACACTGTGTTTGAGGCCAGCCTGATCTACATAGAGAAACCTTGTCTTTTTTTTTTTTTTAAAGCTATCTTTGATATCTTTGCACATGTCTGCATGCACACACATTTATTAAGGACAAATCCAGAATTTTCTTAGTGTGTACATATCTTGGGATTTTAGCTATATTTTTGTTTGAGAAAAGTATTAGGGTACTGCCTATCTTAAAGAGTGGTTAAGATATAAGTTAAAATTTTTAAGTCATTAAGAATCTATAAACTCGGGGCAGGAGAGATGGCTCAGTGGTTAAGAGTACCCTCTGCTCTTCCAGAGTACCTGGGTTCGATTCCCAGCACCCACATGGCAGTTCACAACTGTCTGTAGTTCCAGTTCCAGGCAAACACCAAGGCAAATAATTAAATAAATAAGTAAATAAAGGTTAAAAAAAAAAAAGAATCTATAAACTCTACTTATTATACTTCTAAACATAGTCTAAAGTACTATTTGTAGTTTCCAATGAAATCAGAGACACGTTCTTTGGAAAATCTAGTAGCCTAATGAGGACATGTGTCAGGATATAGGAGCCAGGTAGGAAGTAAATTAGTAGACACAGCTTTGTTAGGGCTACTACACCAAGTCTAAACCCACATCCTTAGCTTACAGGTCTGTAGTTGTATTATAAGTCTTAAGAATTTGTAAGATAGGGGGCTGGAGAGATGGCTCAGCGGTTAAGAGCACCCTCTGCTCTTCCAGAGGACCCGGGTTCGATTCCCAGCACCCACATGGCAGCTAACAACTGTCTGTAGTTCCAGTTCCAGGCAAACACCAAGGCAAATAAATAAATAAAGTTTAAAAAAAAAAAAGAATTTGTAAGATAAGTAATAAAAACTAAAAGGACTTAGCACCTTCTCTTGCTCTGCCAGTGTATTCCTCTCAGAAAGTATATTTTTCTTATGCTCTACTGCATTCTCTGTTTTAGGGAGCAGATCAAGCGAGTAAAAGACTCTGATGATGTGCCCATGGTGCTGGTAGGGAACAAGTGTGACCTGCCAACAAGGACAGTTGACATAAAGCAAGCCCATGAGCTGGCCAAGAGTTATGGAATTCCATTCATTGAAACTTCAGCCAAGACCCGACAGGTATGCTAGAGATTTGAGCAGTGTGAGGGTTTGGTTGGTCAAGTGTGGTAGAGGTGTAGTCCCTGTTCTTTGTAATGGTTTTCTGATGGTTTTTAGAAGGTTGGATTTAGGTGTTTGTTAATTTTCTGTATGTCTGTCTGCCACCCCCTCCCCCATAAACACTATTTTGCATCATTTTTATTCCTGCATTAACAGGCTCCACTCTTCCTAGTGAAGAATTTAAGCATACTTTTAAGCATGAATCGGTTTTCTATCAGCGCTTTCCTTGAAGGCTTAACCCTACTGAAGGGAATCCTCATTTTGGTAGCTATAGTCTGTTCTGTGCCCCCACATTGCCCTTTACCAGCCTATCAGTGTAATCCCCTGGGAATGCTGGACTTAGTGTCTTCTTCCTAGTTGTCTTACTTAGGGTTTCTATTCCTGGGAAGAGACACTAGGACAAGGCAATTCTTATAAAGGAAAACATTTAATTGAGGCTTCCTTACAGTTTCAGACATTCAGTCCATTATTACATAGTGGGATGTGGAGACCATACAGGTAGACATGGTGCTGTAGAAGGAGCTGAGAGTTTACATTATCATCTGCAGGCAGCAGGAGAAAGCCTTCCTCCACGCTGACAAACTTCATCCATCCAGCAAGGCCACAGCTCCTAATAATGCCACTCACTGTGGGCCAAGCATTCAAATGAATGAATGTATGAGGGCCAATTCTATTCAAACTACCACACTTAAGCCACCCTAATTTATTGACTATTTGATTTTAGTATTGAATCCACACGAAGTGGAAGTGAGAGTTTACAGTTTGAACTGTGATAATTTTTTGTTTTCTTTTATCCTTTTTCTTTTGACAGGGTGTGGAAGATGCCTTTTACACACTAGTAAGGGAGATACGCCAGTACCGAATGAAAAAGATCCACACCAATGATGATGGCACTCAAGGTTGTATGGGGTTGCCCTGTGTGGTGATGTAATAAGGTGAGCGTGTGTTCTAATATAATAACTATCTCCTAATTAGTATTGGGTTATTCAGAATATGTGAGCACTACTTTCTTTTGACATTTACATGAGAGTTTCCATGTATCTGTAACTAGAAAATAACTTTGCTGGGAGCTAGAGATATGTCTCAGTGTCTAGGGATACTTACTGTTCCTCCCAGCATCTATGGTAGGCCACTCACAGCCACTTTAGACTCCATCTCCAAGGAATCCAGTGCCCTTCCTCTGGTTTCCACAAGCACCTATATACTTAACACACAGATATTTAAAAGGTCCCTGATGGCACCCTTTCAGAGAGTGCTATAAGGTCTAATTTATTCTACCGACAGTTTCTATCTTTAGTATTAGGAATTTGAGACCTATTTTTACCATGTTTGTGGAATGGACAAGAGTTTGAAAATTTACAATATAGAAAATAAATGGCATTGTGTTCTTTTCTAGACGCTTTGAAAGTTTTGTCATCAGAAGAGAGCCACTTTCAAGGTAGGACAGATTTGGAATGTTCTTGATTGATGCTTAATTTCTGGCCCTTGTTTCTCATACTTTTCACCTCTTTCAGCTGCACTGATGCCCTGGTTCTGACATCCTTGGAGGAGATGTGTTCCTGCTGCTCTGCTTCTCAACAAAGCTCCTGCTTCTTCCTGCTTCCCTGACTCATCTAACCTGAGACCTCCTTGGAATAACTACCTCCTCACGTGGCTGTCTGACCAGAGAAATGCACCTGTTACTCCCCAGTAGTTCTGGGGTTCTCCTCCTTAGAAGCAAACACACCTCTGCCAGCCGGGTTTGTCCTGAAAAGCAATTTACTCTGATAAAAAGAGAACCTAACTATAGCCATGCAATGCAATTCTGTTGACAACTGTTTCTTAAGCTCTAAGGTCACAACCCCCCCCAACTGTTGAATTTGGCCTTGTTAGTTTTGGGGAAAATGTCATAAATTACTGTTTCCTGGGAATATAATGTTGCTGATAGGTTGATTTGTACTGTGATCAGCTATATTCTGTAAACTGGCATCTGCTCTGTGTTTATGAATGTAAACATGAACATTGACCTGAGTTCATCCTAATCTTCTCAGCTTCATAAAGTTAAATCCAACTTTCACAACAGTGCCTTTTTCCTAAAAGGGATCTGTAGGCTTCCTCTCCAAGTCCCTAAGAGGGATAGATGTTTCGAGAACCATTGCATAGGAAAGTGACTCTGAGCTATCCACCTTTAAGGGAGAGGTATCTACCTGATGGCAGATGCCATGTTTGTGTACATGAAAATACTTTTCCTGTTTGGGGTTCTCCCAAGAGAAAGATGATACTGAAACAATTAGGAGTAATTTTACTTAATTTTTATCTAATCTTTTTTGGGATAGGTTACTACCTATAAATATTTGTAATTTCTCCTACTTTACTGATATTCTAGTATTCAATGAACTTCCATTATAATCAAACTTGGGTCATACCAAGAAAGTCTCCTTCTATAGTTAGCTAAATACTATAAAAAGTGGTATGATACTATTACTTTATAGCTATGTTCAATAATTTTTTCCAACCTCAAATAGAGTTTATTAGCAGACAGATTATGTCTTTGCTGCGTTTCTTCATGACATATATATGGTGGGGAGAGAGACTTGCCCTTAGTCCCCTTCTCACTGGCCTCCTTCCCTCATCCTATAGCAGTTCAAACATCCCACAGGAGCTTGAATAATTATTTTAGTTGAATGTACCATGGTGCTAATGGACCAGGGTCATGGCTTAAAAACTTGAACAAGTCAGTTAGCATCACAGAGAAAAAAACTTTACCCATGTTTGTTCCCTGCTCGTTATTTCTGCTTATAGATTTTTGCCTGGTGCCTGCTGTTAGTGCTGCAAGGATAAAAGTGTGGTCCTACACCAGGATTGGAAGCACTTGGTGTGCAGTGGGGTAAGCTTAGAAGTCTTAAATTTTCAGACCCTTATTTTTAGCTGCATGGAAACTAAAGCCAGAGTTTATATCTCCATCTCTCTTCCCTGTCTGATAACTGGTTTTTAATCTATTTAGCTTTGTATTTATTTAAAACATGTCAGTAACTTAGTTTGCCAAATAACAAAAGAGGTATCCTTTGTTGTGCAATGCCATTAATGGTTGGTGTGTAGAATATTTCCATTTGCAGGTAATGTCCTGATAATTTATTAGTGGGTTAGGGTTTTTGTGATAATGCATAAACTCAGCTCAGTAATTCTAATGAAAAAGTAAAATTGGATAACTTGGTTGAAAAAAATGAAACTAATTCCAAAGTGTTCTTGTATTACCTTCTGTTCTTGTAATACCTAAAAACCTACTGAGGTCCTTGGGGTTCTTTTGTTTAAGACAGGACCTTGCTGTGTAGTTCTCCACAAACAGTAGTCCTCTGGCACCGGCCTCTCAAGTGCTGGAGTACAGGCATGTTCCACCACACCTGGCTGATTCTTTACTCTCTAATAGGAATTTTTGTGGTTTAGCAGATTCCCTGTCACCTTGGAACTAATTCTGAAGAGGGAGGAAACATACACTGTGCTCCTCAGTGCTAATGCTGGGACTGTCCAGGTGGAGTTTGCATTCCTAAACAACGCTGCCTTTAAAGAGAGCATTGCTCAGTCACCTTCCTGAAGCTGCTGTGGCTATCACCCCGGCTTGTTCTATTTTAATGTGTGTATGTGACTGGTGATGTATACCTAAGAAGTATATTGAGCTTAATGTCCAGTTAGGGAGAAAGTTCCTTCTCTTGGCTTCTTTTGACCATATCCCATGTGTGTATGTATCTGTAGTTGGTCTCCAATATGTCTGAACACAGAAGCATACAAATGGAGCCAGCTAAGGCCTCAGATGCTCTCGGCAGCTTATGTCCCACAGCAGTGACAAACTTAAAAGCTGAGGAAGTTCAGTGAGTGTAGTATCTGGTTACCTCAGAATTACAAAGCCTCTCTTCCTGAATTTAAGTGCCTGGCCAGCTGTCACAAATGAACATGTTCCTTTAAGGCAGTTAGTTAACTAAAGCTTTGTTCACTCATTGGAGAGTATGAAAATGAAGTGTTGTAAGAGATATGACACCTAATCTATGTAAATCTGTTAATTGCTGTTTGCTCCTGCACTTAGTGTGGCAGTTGGTAACACAGTGCTGTGTTCACTCGTGTTCCCATAGGAGTGCTGTTCATGAAGTGGTTGTGGGTTGGTTTTAGCCAACCACCTGTAGAATCAGCCTTTTAACTGCTGTGAACTTCTCTTGACTTGAATATGAAGATAGACAAAAACCTTTAAGGAGAAATGTTTGTTTTCCCCTTTCCAGAATGTGTGAACTTAGTCTTATCTTCTCAAGCTGGCAGCTACAACCAAGGATCAGAAAATGATGCATTCGGCCTCATGTAATTATCTCTGCTAATTATGAGAAGCAGAGGTAATGACGGAAAGCATTTTGTGTGGGTAGTTTGTTTTTTTTTTTTTTTTAAGAGTTGATAATTCTTAAACATTAGTTTTTATTTTTTTTCTATTTCTTTCAGCTGTCTAATGTGCCACAAATTTATTTTAAGGTGTTTGTTTTTATAAGAATTGTTTTAAGAGTGTTCTCATGAGATGAGTTGTAGTTGTTTTAAAAAAACACAACTGGGTTAAAAACCTGAGACCTGCTCTAAGCAGGTATTTTGAACTCTGGAGAGAAGGGAGGTGGTGGGGTTGTATGGCTGTTTATTTCCAGGCTGTCAAATAAAGGTCAGAACATAACTGTACACACCTGCTGCTGAGAGCTGTAGGCCTCCATGGCTCTAAGTTTTAAGTTGACTGTTGACTGTTACATTGTAAATTAATCCGTTCTAATTTTTAAAATTTTGACTGTTTTCCTTGTTAAATAATTTTTAAAAATAAAAAACTGGAAGTTCTTTGCTTATCTGTATTTTCCTCACCAAGGTCCTTTATAGAAAAATGTGTATTCAGATATTGATGTGCCATTTGGACATTGTTGGGGAGACTCAAGCTCATTGCTCTCAGTACAGTAGGGACTTTGGTCCTTCACTGAGGCTTCTCTTTCTCCAGGGCCCCATTGTGTTAAAGTAAACATTCCTTTCTGAGTGAGTAGCACGATGGAGTTGACAGGGTCCTACTCTACTACCCTACCAGAACATGAATCACACCACACAGCCACACTGTTCATTACCTGCTCTGGGGTCCCTTTTCTCTTATCTGGATCAGTAGCACAGGTCTACCTAAAGGTTCAACAGGAGAGAGCAGTGTATTAAAACATTACTGTGGTTTTTGTGTGAGCTGTCAGGCTCTTACTGTGTCCACTTTACAAAGTGAACTCTATCACTAAAGAAGCTAGGTTGCTAGGGTTCAGCTCTGCAGCTCTCATGTGAGCTTCACCTCTCATAACAAGCAATACTCAAGGTCATCAAAAGGCCAGTGTGGATGCATGAGTTACTTGATACCCATAAATACATGGAAAAAAAGATCCTACGTGATCATTTTACAAAACTGCCTGAGAAGTCTTTGTAATGCTTTTTAAAATAACCAGACATAATGACACACGGTCCTTTACCTTACTAAATGAAAACCAAATTGAATATACCAAAATAGATAGTATGCTTTTCAGTGTCAAAATGAGCTGAAATGGCAGGCACCAGTGGGCCTGGTCATTCTTGCTTGGAAACTTCCTATCACATGAATTACTTCATCATTTTGACCTGGTTACTTCTCAGCCTAAGTGACAGAATCTAGACTTTGCTTAGCAAGTACAAATTCCAGTTGCCACCACTGTGTAAGAATCTTTGGGGATGAAAGTGTTCCTAACAGCTTCTAAAGATAGATGCAACTTCATGCCTGACAGGGGCAGATGTGGTTGGAAACTGGCAGCTGTCGGTTAGGGTTTTTAAAGATAGGAGCCTGGGGTCTTGCCCAGTTTAGGAAAAGCATTCTTCCAGAATGGTTGCTATGGATGTGACAAAATTTAGTAGTATTAGCATTTTCTGTAGGCACTTGAGACATATGGATTATGTATAATATTCAAGTCTGAAAAAAAAGGTCTTACACATTATTTTAAGCAATTTGTTATATATAAAATCAGTTCTCTACATTCACAGCTGAAACCAAACATACCTGAACTGGATGTTTTCTAAGTCTATGGTAGATAGGATTTAAAAAGATATCTTGAAAGATAGGTCGAGAGATCTTGTAAATGTATGCTTGTTCTGCCTGTAAAATTTGAAGAGTTTGACATTTAACATTTAAGTTAAAAAATGAAACCCTAGCATGGTATGTGAACCGAGTTAGCAAAGCCTGCCTTCCTCGATGAGAACAGCACGAAGCTCTGCTGAGAAGCACAGGCACAGCCCTAACCAAGTGTGCTGCTTTCAGGAAAGCCCAGTGTTTAGCCATGCTCTTTCATTACCTGTTCTGTGCCAAGACTCTGTGCTGCTCTGGACACAAGGCAATGGGCCAGATAACCCCCATATTCTACTGGGAACACATCCAAAACAAGTTTCTTCATTGCAATTTGGAAACTACTTCCAAAGGGTCCAGCTTCTTAGGCTCTGGTTGGAGCCCCTGTCTTCATGCAGTACCCACAACCCCCTCTAAGTTTTCTGAAGATATGGGGAACTGTCCGTGATTCCCTAAATGTGGTCTAACCTCACTTTCATTGTTTTTCTTTTTGGCTTTTTGGGACAGCTGTTCTTCACCGTATATCCTTCAGTCCTCACAGTGATGGATGGCTCAGACCATCAGATGCTACAGTGGTATCAGGTATTGGTGTGGTTTATAGCTCCGAGGCTTGGTTCACAAGGTAACTGGTATTGAGAGATGGTGGGATCTTTAAGAGGTAAAACCTAATAGGAGCTAACTGGGTTATAGGGCACTATCTCTAGCAGCAATTAATGTCCATCTCAAGGGAATGAGTGACGTGTTGAGAAACTGGATTGCTGCTGGCAGAACGGGTTGTTAGAAAGTGAGGCCGCCCCACCAGTTTGGCCTCTTTCTCATGCAATCCTATGTTATAATAAAGCATAAGGTCCTTACCAAACTTTGCAGACTCCCAAATCCTATCTATGTTCATACCTGCAGAGTGTCATCTGCTTCCATTGGAGCCTCACCTCTCAAACAAGGGCTGCTAGATGAAAGAACTGTTGAAGAATACAATATAATTTTGTTGTATGTATTTGTAGGAGGGGGTGTGAGTGTGTGAGTAATGTCAGACAATTTACAGGTATCTGCTCCTACCATATTGGCACCAGTGTCGATTCAGATCATCAGATTTGGTGGCAAGTGCATGTAACAGCTGGGCCATCCAGGTGGCTGAAAATTCTTTAAAAAACACATTTGTGTAGGATGTAGTGGCAGTCACCTATATCCCAGAATTCAGGAGTAGGAGGATCCAAGGTTCAAGGAGAATGGGTGGGGGGAAAAAAGACAGAAACAGAAAGAAAAAAATTACTGTTTTGTTATTTGGACCACAGAACAATGTTCAAAATTATGGCCCATAATATAGCTGGACTATTTCACATCAACATTTTTACTATTTGTAGTGTGTGTGTGTGTTTGGGGGGGCTGTAGTGTGTGTTTATATGTGTGTGGGGCTTACATATAAATGCCATTACTCACCAAACTATTTTGTCAGCACATCAAAAAACAGGAAATAATGCTGTTATCCTAAAAACTAATTAAACAGAATTAAATGAAGACATATTTTTTTATATACTTAAAAGCAGAGAAAATTAAAGGGAAAGGATAAGTAGACAAATATATCCTAAATTGACAGATGCTAGGCCTAGGATTTATTGTGTTTTGCTTTAAATTCAGGGTTCCCAAACCCACCTTGGAGACAGAGGCTCAGACCTAGCCTTGATTTCAAGTATAGCTGAGGATGACCTTAAATTCTGGTCTGCCCCTACCTCTGCCAACTGCTGGAACTACAGATGTGTTCAGCACACTCAGGCAGGGCATGGCATGTTACTGTTTTTTTTCTAGCCCCACAAGGGGTACTAAAATGTTTGTTTTGGCTCTTTTGGGGGACCTACCACCCAAATCCCAAAGGCGTAGGGTTTTTTTTATGGGGGTATGTTTCTCTGTGTTACAGCTCTGGCTGTCCTGGAGCTCCAGGGCTACACAGAAAAACCCTGTCTCGAAAGATCAAATAATAACCCACAGAGACAACTGACCTGGGCTATTGGGAGCTCATGAACTCTGAAATGACAGCTGAGGAACCTTCATGGAAAGGAGCTAAACCCTCCGATTGCAGAGTCAAACAGCATGCACAGTCTGTGGAGCCTCTTGCAGTCAGACCAGAGTTTATTCCTGGTGCATGAGCTGACATCTTGGAGCCCATTCCCTACAGAACACCTAATTCAGCCTTGATGGGAATGTGGGGGGAAACGGCACTCAGACCTACCTCAACTGGATATGCCAGACCAAACTGACTCGCCTTTGGATTTCTTGCCCTCCTTGGGGAATGGATGGGGAGACAGGAGGGAGGGGCTGAGATAAGACTGGCAAGAGCAGAGGGAAGAGGGCAGTGGTAGCTATGGGAAAAAACTTTTTAAATAAAAAGTATTTGCTCATGGCAGGAAAAAAAAAGTGAGACTCATTATCAATTCACTACTCAGAAGGGACATGCTGTAAGTTGCCTAAGCAGTTTTCATTGCCTTCACCATATGTAAATTAATAATCTTTTACAAAAACAAACTTATACTTGTTCTGGCTTTCAACTGATAAAGTTCTTTGAATGTTTTCTATGTTAATACATACTCACTCATACTTTAATTCTCCTGGTATTTATTTTATAGTGTATTGTACTTCAGTCAATTTCGTTTAGAGATCATGGAGTCTTCCTACTTTTTGGCCACAGTTTAATGTTTGCTGAAGTTGGGTGTGGTCATCACACCTAGTCCTAGCACTTGAGAGAGTGAGGACTGAGCTTGACACAAGCCTGGGCTGCACAGTGAAATGCTGTCTCAAGAAAGCGGATTCCTGAAATATGCCTTTGAATACTTTTGTGAAAAAAATAAAATCCAAGCTGTTAAGCTGTCTTAAAAATGAAAATAAACAGAAAACAAACTGATACAGAAGTACACCTTTAGATTTATTTTTTGAGACAGTTTTTCTACATGTTTCTAAGTGCCTTGGAACTCATAGAAATTCTGTCTTTGCCTCCCCAATGAAGGGATTAAAGAGTTATAAATGGGGGGCTGGAGAGATGGCTCAGAGGTTAAGAACAATGACTGTTCTTCCAGAGGTCCTGAGTTCAATTCCCAGCAATCACATGGTGGCTCACAACCATCTGTAATGAGATCTGGCTCCCTCATCTGACATACAGGGACATGTGCATACAGAACACTGTATACATAATTTTTAAAAATTTAAAAAGAGTTATAGATATTTAGCCTAGCTGGCTGCATGCAGCAGCTAAACCCCACCACTGGGAATGGGGAGACAAGAGGATTGGGAGGTCTCTGGCTACATCATGAGTTCAAGACCAACCTAGGCTATGTGAGATTTTGGTTTTGGCTTTTTGAGATGCTTTTTCTGTGTAACAGCCCCAGCTGTCCTGAAACTCACTTTGTAGACTAGGCTGGTTTCAAACTCAGAGATCTGCCTGCCTCTGCCACCTGAGTGCTGGGATCAAAGGCATTCAACATTGCCTGACTGTTTTGTTTTAAACAAGGCATGGAAGCCATATCTGAGTTTGAGGCCAGCATGGTTATAGACTGGATTCAGGCCAGGCAGAGAGATACATTGTAAGACTTTGTCTCAAAAAAACTAAAACGGGGCTGGAGAGATGGCTCAGCGGTTAAGAGCACCGTCTGCTCTTCCAGAGGACCCAGGTTCGATTCCCAGCACCCACATGGCAGCTAACAACTGTCTGTAGTTCCAGTTCCAGGCAAAACACCAAGGCAAATAAATAAATAAATAAAATTAAAAAAAAAAAACTAAAACAGTAATAAAGAAAGACAGCTCAATCATTAAGAGCGCTTTGCAGAGGACCCAGATTTGATTCTCAGCACCCACATGGCAGTTCACAACTTCCTATAACCCCAGTTCCAGGAGATCTGGCAGTAACACTTTCCTGGCCTCTCGCACTATACACTAAACATGATACATATATCTACACGCAGATAAAACACAAAATATGTGAACTAAAAATGAATCTTCAAAAAAAGATTTTTTAACCTGCATCATGTATTTATAGCCAGCATCAGGTTGAATTTGCAAAAGGAGACATTCTCTTGAAATGTACCCATTTGTAGTTTGCCTCGATTTTAAGTTTTACTTCCTCTTTTAAAAAATAATTCTATATATGGGTGTTTTGCCTGGTTGTTTATCTGTTCACCATATGCATTCCTGGTGCCCTCAGAAGCCGGAAGAGGCAGTCAGATCAGCTGGGACTGGAGTTACAAAGCATTGTGAGCCATCACAACAGAGGTTGTGAGCCATAGGGTGTGTGTGTATGTGTGTGTGTCTTGGAGTTGTTATTACAGAGGTTGTGAGCCACCCAGGATAGGTGCCCAGAACCAAACTCTGGTCCCCTGGAAGAGCAGCAAGTGCTCTTGGGTGTCTAGCATCTCCCCAGCCTGATCCTGAACTGACAAGGAGCATGACTGGCTGATGGCTTTTAGGTTGCTACATCTTTCTATCTGCAGCTGAGATTGTATCTGTCTCTATCTCACAATCAGTACTAAACAGAATGGGTACCAGAGAGAGCCAAGTTTGCTCTTTCTAGACTCTTCTAACAGATCTGGGGAATTCCTTGCAGGCCTGGTTGGAACACTCAGGGACTCTCCCTACCTACTCAGCCCTTCATGGTTCTTGTCTGTCAGTACTGGGTGGAGATGTGAAGGTCCCCCATCTACTCTGGTGCTCTCCTTTTTTATCTGTCACAAGTCCTCTCCCCCCAATCTCTTGGGTGTCTAATTATCTGAGTAGCTAAGTTACTCTGGTCTCCCTAGGTTGGACCAGTTCTGTAGTCCAGACAGGCCTTGAGTTTATAATCCTCCTGCCTCACTCAGGTCTTCAGTAGTTTGAGTTACAGACTTGAAATCACTAGAACATACTTTTTTTTTTTTTTTATTCCTTTGTTTGTTTCTTCCTTTGAGATAGGATCTTACCATGTAGCCCTGGCTGGCCTGGCACTCATTATAGCCCAGGTTAGCCTTAAATTTGTGGTGATCTTCCTGCTCTAGCCTCTCAAGTGCTGGGACAATAAGTGTACCAACAAACCTCCAAATATGGTGTCTTAAAAACTTTCCAGTCTAAAGGAGCAGAATCCGTAAGTATGGAAAGCAAGCTATTATTCTCCTCATTCCATTCTGAAAGAAAATGGAACCAGAACTGGTGGCACATGACTCAGGAGGCTGTACTGGACTTCATAGGTCAATACTGGGGCTACAGATAGAGGTATATGGGTTTGAGAGTACATGAGTGCATGCACCCAAGGAGGCCAGAGGATGGTGTCAGAGCTGGAGTTAGAGTTGGGGGGAATTGGGCGTCATCTGCTGGGGTGCTGGGAATCAAACTTAGGTCCTCTGCAAGCACTCTTAACCAATAAGCCATCTATCTAGCCCAGTTGTTTTAGAGAGAGGAGTGGATGATCCGAGTGCACTGTGCTGTCCATGGATGGAATTATGGAATGTGTGCAGTATCTAAACTCCATGCTAGTAACTCTGGGGGGCAGTAAAATGGCTCAGCAGGTAAAAGAATGTGCCCCCCAGCCTGACAACCTGAGTTCCATCCCTGGAACACACATCTTGGAAAGAACTGACTCTCAGAAGTTGTATTCTGCAGGTTGGAGAGATGGCTCAGCGGTTAAGAGCACTGATTGTCCTTCCGGAGGACCTGAGTTTGATTCCCAGCATGCACAGCTAACAACTGTCTGTAATTCAAAGGTTTGACACAGTTACACATAACAGGCAAAACACCAATTCACATAAAATAAAAGTAAATATTTTTTTAAAAAGAAGTTGTATTCTGATTTCCATACAGCACAAATAAATTTTAAAATTATAATTTCAAATTTTTTAAGATTTATTCATTTGTTATACATTATACAGAAGAGGGCACCAGATGTCATCATAGATGGTTATGAGCCACCATGTGGCTGCTGAGAACTGAACTCAGGATCTCTGGAAGAACAGTCAGTGAGCTTAACCTCTGAGCCATGTCTCCAGCCCTTAAAACATATTTTAATGTATTTTTGTAGTGTTTGTATGTATGTATGTGCTCTCTGTACAGACAGGGTGCCCTAGGAGGCTAGAAGAAAACGTTCAGTCTGCTGGGGCTGGAGTTACAGAAAGCTGTGATGAATATCAGAAACCAACCTCAGGACCTTTGCAAGAACAAGTGCTCTGAACTGTAGATATATGTTAGGTATTTAATAAATCTTTAGATACCAACACCCCACCCCCCACCCCCACACCCCAATCCCCCCCAGTCAAATCCTAGACAGAAAGCTCAAAAAATCCTTGCTCCTTAAATACAAAGATAAACAACTAAGTCAATCACTCACACCTTTAATCCCAACACAGAAAAAGCCAGAGTGGAGATCAACATCCTTTATCCCATAACTCCAAAGACAAAACTTCTGTTTCTATGAGTTCAAGGCTACACACCTTTAATCTTAACCTGGATAAGATATAAAAAGGGGGGCTGGAGAGATGGCTCAGCGGTTAAGAGCACCGGCTGTTCTTCCAGAGGACCAGGGTTCGATTCCCAGCACCCACATGGCAGTTAACAGCTGTCTGTAGTTTCAGTTCCAGGCAAACACCAACACAAATAAATAAAATAATAAATAAATAAAGTTTTTTAAAAAAAAAAAAAGATATAAAAAGGGCTCATAAAAAACAGACAAAAACAAAAGGGACAGGCAAAAGCGACCAAGAGTGAGGCTAAAGCTACAAGACAGCTAGGTAAAAATTGACTGTGGTGCTTCCTCTCTCTGATATTTCAGCCTTCCCCTGATATTTGGCTCTGAGTCTCATTTATACAACCCAAATTCATGCTACTACACTGAGCTTCAGCCAACTCTAGCCCCATTTCTCCTTAAGCACTAAGGAGTGAGCTTCTCCTGTCCCAGGTTATAGCAGTAGCTGAAAATCATCTTTCACCATTAGAAATCAATGCATGGGGCTGGAGAGATGGCTCAGCGGTTAAGAGCACTGGCTGTTCTTCCGGAGGACCTGAGTTCGATTCCCAGCATCCACATGGCAGCTAACAACTGTCTGTAATTCCAAGATCTGACACCCTTACACAGTTATACATGCAGGCAAAACACCAATTCACATAAAAATAAAATATTTTTTAAAAAAGAAATCAATGTGTTTTGTTTTCTTCATAGCATGTATTATAGCCTGATAACTATCTTAGAAATTTTGTTTTTCAGATGGTGTTTCATGTACGCCAGTCTTAACGTTCTCTGTAGCCAAGGATGACCATGAACTTCGGATCTTCCAGCCTCTACTTCCTAAGTGCATATGTATTCCATCATACCTGGTTTGAGAAAGTGTTTTCTTGGATACTGTGTTAGAATTTCAATAGGACCTTTATCTTTCTTGCTCACTACACGCTACTGCCCAGGTCAGTCTCAGCCTTTGAAATAATGAGGCCCCACAGCTAGTAACAGTCTGTGAGTGTGTGTGTGTGTGTGTGTGTGTGTGTGTGTGTGTGTGTGAGAGAGAGAGAGAGAGAGAGAGAGAGAGAGAGAGAGGAGAGAGCTGAGGACTTGATGAATACACCCCACATCCACAAAATACAGAAAGCGCTTCTGGTGTTAGGGTTCCTCTTTTCAGGAGCCCAGAAGACTTCAATGTAAGCGGGGTTAAAAAAAAATAGCAGGGGGGGGTCACATCATGTGAAAAGCTACACTTGATGAGCCAGCATGTTGTATGGTGGGTGTTGAAATTTGATTTCCAGCCTCTGTAGCTACCTTTTCTAAAATCCCAAGATAAAGACCAGAGGCTTCACCTGTTTTTCACTGTCATTGCCTAAAGCTATAAATAGATCTGAAGATCAGCTCTTCTTTTAGCAGGGAAGGGTCAAATTACAGGGGGCAAAACAAAATAATAAAATGAGTGTCCCAGTATTTCGGAGTGTCAGTCAGCCACCCCCACAGTCTTTCCTTCCTCTACTCTGCTCTCCTAGAATCAAGGATCCCAGCCACAATGCCTCTGTTCAAACTTACAGGTAGGTGTGGAGAGACTATTTGGAAAATTCGGATTTTTTTTGCCATGTGCAACCATTCTTTAACCACCATGTCAGCTTCAGTAATCCATTATTTAGGGTCTAGAATAGCTTTAGATGTACACGTCAGAGAGAGGCAAAGCTTTTCAAGTTTGCTTTCTTTCTGGTTGTGGGAGGACGGTTATTTTCTCAAACTGTATCTTTGAATCCCTTAGAAAGCTGAACTACTCTGTGCTTTCACAGACCGGAGAAGGGTTGTCTACAGTGTTTGAAAGATCATTAGCATGGCAAGGACTTTAACCCAGAGTGTTCCAGTGCTTTACAATCCACACTTGAACTCAGAAGGAATTAAAAAAAAAAAAAAAAGAAGAAGAAGAAAGAAATCAATTCTATGTATGTTTCACTATAAAAAGTCAGGCATGTGAAATAAAAAGAATAATTATACCAAAAGTTAAAGTAGTAAACAGTCTTTCAGAATGCAGTTATATTTATTTCACACCAGTAATTGTATATCCTTTGGGCAAAAGAATGTTTTAGCTTACTGTTATAATGAGACATGTATTAATTACAAATCTTCCTAAAACTATTTGAAATGGCTGTATGATATTCCATTTTTTTAAATCTGGGTTGTTTTTTTTTTTTTTTAAAAAAAACAAAACACTTATATGCATAAATTTTCTCTTGACCTTATGCATCTAAAACCTCTGTGTATAAAGAATGTTTCCATAGCACTGAGTCTTAGAAACAGTGGTTCAGTGGGTGCTACTACCTGTTTTACCAAATGAGCTGCTTTTGCTTACCTGCTCCCAGCATCGTTTGGGAGTTCCTAGCCCTCTTAATCAGATTCCCATGTTTTATTTTCTTTTAAATTTTCACAAAAAATACCTTTAGGGGCTAGAAATATGGCTCAGTAGTGGGGTGTGAGCTTGACAGTAGCTTGTGCAAGGCCCCAGGTTCAACCCCCCAGCACCACAGCCCCCCAAGAAATACTTTTTTTTTTTTTTTTTTAAACTTTATTTATTTATTTTATTTATTTGCCTTGGTGTTTGCCTGGAACTGGAACTACAGACAGCTGTTAGCTGCCATGTGGGTGCTGGGAATCGAACCCCGGTCCTCTGGAAGAGCAGACGGTGCTCTTAACCGCTGAGCCATCTCTCCAGCCCCAAAACTTTATTTATTTATTTATTTGCCTTGGTGTTTGCCTGGAACTGGAACTACAGACAGTTGTTAGCTGCCATGTGGGTGCTGGGAATCGAACCCGGGTCCTCTGGAAGAGCAGACGGTGCTCTTAACCACTGAGCCATCTCTCCAGCCCCCAGTAAGAAATACTTTTTTAAGAGTATTAATATGTTTTTAAAGACATGTCAGTAATGGAGGGGATGAAAGTATATAATGATCTTACTTATCCCCGTGATGTCCATGGGTAGTACACAGTAAGAGACTAGAAGACGAGCTGGAACAGCACTTTGTGCCACCCCTTCCTGTGGCAGCCTGCATGCTGTTTCCCACAGTCTGAGTTCATGATCACAGAGTGTGGTGATATATATTTAATGAAATTAATCTGGATATCAGAGTTATCCACAGAACCAAGTCATTTCAGGGCGGGATGACCCACACCTTTAATCCTAGCTTTAGGAATGTGGGGCCAAAGAAGAGGATGTTTCAGCTTCCCCCGAGACTTTCTTTTTCCTCTAACCAAATGCCTCTGAGTCCTCAGCCAAAAGGAAAGAAAGTGTAGATAGGAAAGCTGAAAAACCAGGCTAACAAGGAAAACCTAGCCAGCCGGTAGTTACTCGGTTCAAATCGCGTCAAATCCACAGCTTTTCTTTACCTGCAGAAACAAAAGCAAAACTCTTTCACCAATGAAGCACATGTCCTGGTTTCCATTCTGAGATCAACATATCTTTGAGTAGATAGGCTGGTTTAGCCCAGTCTCTTTTTCTACAGAGCAATGCCTTCTACATTAGCATAATCTCCCTCCCCAAGAAGTTGGTCTTGGAACATTCCCATACCTCTATCTCTGCTTCTTTGTTCTATTGCTTTAGCCTCATCCTTCTGCCTTCCACTGTAATGGTTTGTTTCTGACATTCCAGCTTCCCCCGTATCTGGCTCCGGGTTTCATTTTATGCTAACTAGAGTTCCCACAATAACAGTGAGTGCTCAGAGTTGTTCATATGCTATGTCTTGTTTTGTTTTACTTCACAGGTCAAGGAAAACGTGAGTATCTTGGACTCTTTTTTTTTTTTTTCCTGCCATTTGCAAGTCTCTGTAAAAGAAATGTCAATGTTCCTTAACCCACAAAGATGCTTATTTCTCAGCAGTGTTTATAGATTCAACCACCAAAAGTCAGTATAATGGTTAATAATAACAGTTCCTAGCAAAACAGCCTTCATGGATTTCCAAAGCACAAAAACTAAAACACCCACTATTCTCCCCACCTCCAAGGAGACATAAGCCCAGTATGATGGTGAACCCCTGTAATCTCAGCACTAGGGAGGCTGAGGCAGGAAAGTGCAGAGTTCAAGGCCAGCCTGGCCTACACAGGGAAATCCTATCTCAGTACAACAACAAACACAAGCAAATAACGGCCACCTTTCAAATCCATAGTTTGCTACTCTGAAATAAAATATATAGATGAGTCAACTAAACCTTTCCTTAGGTGATCCCCAACTGTAGTACCAAAAAAAAGTGAATTTTTTGACCAGATAAAACATGATTTTAGATAACCTTAGTTTTAGTAGTGTGTCCCACCATCTCAGATTCTATTGTTCTTTGGCTGACTGATATAGTTCTGTCTCCTCTGTAAGATGAGATGTGGGAGATGGCATGCCTGCAAGCTGCCCTTCCCACACATGAATAAACTCTGCTGGAAAATAAGCCTGAGTTTCTGGATCGGTTGGGTGTAGAAGCAAGCATGGTGATCCTTTTCTCCAGCTGTGTACTTCCTGCATTAGCAATCCCACCTGTTAGGGAGAGCACCCTGCAGATTTAAATATGTCATGTATGATCTTCAGAGCAGCATTCTGAGTTGACTTGTTATTAACGTCCTTTTATGATAATGAACCATTGAGGCTCCTGGTGACAATGTGGTTTGCCCAAGGCCTCCCAGATCCATGGACACCTTTTCTGACCTTAATCCAGTGCCCTATTTTCCACTTTTCTTTTGTCCTATTTGTCCTAATATAGATGTCCCCCAGACACTGCCCCTCAGATGTCCCAGATCTCACAACATGCTCAGAAGGATCAGTAATTGACCGTACATGCCTGAGAAGATTAGTTCTCCTTCCTGACCTGGATTGTCATCACACTTTATCTATTTTTATAATACTGGTTTCACTTTTTCCTCCTCCCCACCATCACCACCAGGCCTGAAGGAGTTGGAAAGGCAGAGCCGTGCTCGCATGGAGTCAAAACAGCTGTTTAATTCTTTGGAAACAGATATTAACCATATCATTTTTGGTCATCATGTAAGCTACTTGAGATTATAGCGTTTACTTCAACTATTGTAGTGGTTTAGAGAGATACAACCTTAGTGAAAGCTATACTTTTAAACACACACATGCACATGAGACAAATGAATACAAGCAGTCCCAGATGGCAAACAGTGCTCTAGAAGAGCCATGGTGTCATCAGATGGGATTTCCTTTCTGGCATCAATTCCACATTATTTTTCCTAAGTCCTCCAGAAGCACTGCCACAGACCCAACATGACAAGCCATGACATTGTCACCCTCATCCTCATCATCGTAGCTAACTGGCCTATTCCATTTGCGCTTCATGTTGCATGAAGCCTCTGCTAACGTCTGCTTGCCACTCAGCTTCAAGGTGCCTGTATGTGTTTGGAGGAACGGTGCTGCCTCTAGGGATCACCTGGTGATGGGCTGGGGAGGTATTCTCGGCCATCACTTATATCTGCTCCATGTTCCATTCGTTTCATTGTGGACTGCTCTGCTTGCCAAAGAACCACTAACAGCATCCAAACATGCTTCTCCGTTTCAGGAGGTGTTTGTGCATAATAAGGCAAACAGATGCTCGAAGTTTGAGTGATGTAGTCTGTCCTGTTGATGCTGCCATCACCAGCCAGAATGCGAAACTAGCTTACCTGACAGCATTGGTGAAGTTACAAGTCACTTGCTATCTCTGCTCATGCTCGCTCCATCCCATACGCTTAGAACTACCTATCATCCTTAATGGCCCAAAGCCAAGCAACCGTGTGCTTGCCCAGTGGTGCCAAATTACCTCACTCAGTTCAGTCTGATGCTTTGTTTTTCTTGAAGGGCTTCCATACACATTTTCTCACTCATTATGTTACAACAGCCTTGCAAGTGAGGTTGGGTTAGTGTTAGTGCGTCCACTTAACACACAAGGAAACTGAAACTGTGTGTGTGTGTGTGTGTGTGTGTGTGTGTGTGTGTGTGTGTGTGTGTGTGTGTGTAAAGGAGTTGATAAGCACAGGGCAGAAGCTAGAACTTATTCCACAAAATCAGATTGAAAGTAATCGCCTTTTGGAGGCCTGCATAGACACTGGCCACAGAGGGTTGTCCTGTCTCTGCACTTTGCTCTGCCATCTCTATGGCAAGTTTCTATGTCAGTATTGCTCCAGTGGCTAGCAGTCTGCTGTCTCATTACTGCTCACTAGCTCTTTTCTGGAAGTACCAAGAAGCTCTTAGAAGTGTTGCAGGTGTGAGGTGTGAGCTGGGCCGGTGAGAAGACAGTGGAACTTGGGCGGGGGGGGGGGGGGGGGGG
>PVIH01023621.1:0-24440 GCA_004025045.1 Sigmodon hispidus | reverse complement strand
CTCTCTCTCGGGGTGGGGCAGATATTGTCATGGTGCCCATGTAGAGGTCATAGGACAATTTTCCAGAGTGGGCTCTCTCCTTCCATCATGTGGATTCGGGCCCTGAACTCAGGTCATAGTCTCTGTGGCAAGCACCTTTACCTACTGAGCCATGTTGCCAGCCTAAAGAAAGAGTTTAAAAAGATACCAGGGGTGGGGGGAGACAAAAAATGAAAAGAAGAGAGTAAAGCAATTTGGTTACTGGAGCAAAGATACCAGAAAACAAGGCAAGTGAGGGTTCCATCAGCCCTGCCCCCAGCCCATGATGATGCTGTGCCACTTTCATCAGGCCCGATGATGCTGGGCTGCTTTAGAGCATCATTATGGGGAAGGCTATCAAGGAAAGATCCTTTGAAACCATCTGTTTTTGCAAAAGGGCCAAGTGCCACCCTTACAGATGGCCACCAGAACTAGCTAGACACAGAGCCAGCTAGCTCTTGGCTGAATGGCAGAGAGTAGTCTCTCTATAGCTGGAGTGACCACCACCCACGCCTGGTCAAAGTGTGCCCACAGGAGCATGTGACTTACATCATTCTGCCTTCTGAGGCGGTGGGGATGCTTATGCATTACATGAAGGCAACTGTCAGGAAGTGGACATGTGCCATGGTTTGCCCACCCTTTGCAGCTTAGAAAGGGGACCACTTTCTTTACACTCTTGGAAATTGCCTATTATAGCAGAGTCAAAAATTTCCCATAACACTTCTCTATATTTTGTAACAATGTAAAGTGTTCTCCTCTAAGCCACAGGGTTCAAGGACCCCTGAATGGGTTCCCCAAACTGCAGAAAGTATCCAACCGTATCTACGCTGCTTTTTTTCTATGTACACATATCTATGATAAAGTTTAATCCGTTTTTGCTGCTGAGGATGATCCCAAATGTCTGTTCGGCCTGTGTTTACCTCCTGATTAAAGGTGTGCATCACCACACTCGGTTTACACAGGCTAGGGATTGAAGCCAGAGCTTAGGGCATGCTAGGCAAGCGTGGTAGCGACTGAGCTCACAGCCAGCCAGTTAATGAATCTTTTAATGCTGTGTTTTTTGGGGGGAGGGCAGTATCAGGGGTCACAATCAGGGTCTTGTACATGTTAGGCTCTATCTCCCACCACCCATGCATCTTACAATAACTTGATTTTCTTTAGTATTAAATTTTCTTTATCGTGCTGTGAATTCCATCAAATATAATTTAGGACTGCTTTTACTATGCCATTTAGCACTTTCACCAATGTAGATAAATAAATGTATGAGTATATTATTTCAAACACACTGAGACATTATTTCAAATGCTTTCTGGGTATTTTAGCATAATTGTAAGAGAGGTCTTCTGGGGGCCAATGTTGACATTTTCATAAACAGATAGTGTGATTTATGATGCAAGCTTTTGGCCCCAAAGTCTTACTTTGAACTCTGTTGTCACCTTGCTTGAGCAAGCTGGAATTTTGGGTCCACATTCATAAGATGGCTCCATTATGACCTTTTCTAGGTTCCTGGGGTTACTTGTACAAATCCATAGGGTCCACATACAGAACATGTCTTTGACAGCTCTGAAGGACTGAAATGACAGTTATTGTGGAATCAGTGAAGTAAGTCACCTTTAAAAATGATATGCTTATCATAAGAGACTTTGGACTGAAGCAGATGAATGTAAAGTGGCCAGTTCAGCAAATGAAGAGTTAATACTACACTCTATGTCCCTATCTTAGTCTACCGAGTCTTCGGAAAGAATTCATTTCAGGGGGATAATTGTAGGTCTGAGGGAGTTAGAGTTCATGGCTTTGGCTACATTGGCTGTCCAGAAAACCCCCTGCAACTGCTTGTTTCTGGGTTTCTCCACCCCTAGCTCTGAGGTTACAGATGTTCACTAGTGGGTGTGGGGATTTGAACTCAGATCCTCATGCTTTCACAGAAAGCACTCTACCCACTGAGCCATCTCCCAATCCCCAAGAGTTCCTTCTTTAATCTAAATGTATTTGTGCGAGAGTTTCATATGAATAGAACATATATCTTAAGACAGGAAAGTGAGGGCTAGTTTACATTACATAGAACTTCCAGGTGATTCAAATATATCTACCTCTAACATTAGGGCAGGAGCAGCGTACCTGTTTCCAGAGACGTCTCTAGTTCAGTGTTTGTTTCACAGGATCTGGGACAATTGAGTTGACTTTAAAATGAGGTTTTTACATGTATTTGTGTGTGCATGTATGTGAGTGGGCCTGGCCTATGTCATAGCTTAGAGATGGCCACAAGGCTCGTCCCTCCTTCCATTTTTCTGTTTGCATGGGACTCTGCACTGCCTTCTCACAGCAGCTGTGCCAATCTACTCCACTTCTGGGTGGTAGCTCAGTCACGTGACTTGTTTTCGCTCCTGGGTTGCTAATAGCTGACACATAGGTGGCTCAAAGAAGCTCAGTGCTCCTGGCATCTCAAGGATTGTATGTCAGCTTGCTCAGTGATGAAGGGATACAGGAGGCAGGACTGAGCTGAAACCAGCCTAGGACAACCAGTACCTAGACAGCCTCAATATATGCAAGTCCAGTTGACTGCATCAGCACTAACTGTTGTGTTGTCCCTGGTGTCAAAGTGTACATTAGGCGGCCTGATGAGAGAAAGTGCCGATACCTCCGAAAATCTAAGGTCTATGCTTGCCCTTGGTCCACATAAGAAGGAGGAATAGGTTTTTCAAATGTCCCCACTGGTAATGCTGATGGAGGAATTGGTGCCCCATTTGTCTCCAACTATAGCAGGCCCATCAGAATCCTAAGTCTACAAATAAACCCATATTGCAAGTATGTATGATTAATAATATGACCATCCATCAGATCTTAAAAGGCCCTTTAGAAAAATCTTCAGAAGTTATATGAGGGCCAAAAGCACCACATGTGCAACTAGGGCTAGCTAATGTTCATTCTGGAAACTTCCTTATTTCCTGACTTGCAGAACCACCTTGCAGACTCAGCAAGGTAGCATTGGTACCAACACGCACAGCCTAGGTCTCTAACTAGCACCTTGTGTACCCACATGAAGTTATTTCATGGGTTCTGACAGCAGAGCCCTAATTCTTAAATAGTTAAATATTATGTATGTTGTCTCTCCTGATGCAGAGAACTCCTTTTTATTTCACCGATAACAAACTCAGATCCTCTCAAGTGACTAGAGATCGCTTTGCAAGCCCAAAGTTCTATAAAACTTGTTAAGTAATAGCAACAATAAAAGCTTATTAGCCATTTCAGGCTCTGAATCAATACTTTCCATCCTTGGCATCCAATTAATGGGTTACATTCTTAAGAAACATGTAGTGTTCCCTTCTTCCTTTCCAGATTGGGAATAGAAACGTGGTCAAGACTTTGGAAAAGACACACAAATGTGCATCTAAATAAAGATGCCTTTGGGATTACTTTCCAACACTGCCAGCTTTGGCCTCTTGGAGGGGTGGTGGGGGTGATTTTAGTAAGAAAGCCATTGTTTGGAGGTAACTCATATATAACATGTTTCAGGGATATTCTCTTTTTAAATTATTATTATCATCATCATATGTGTGTGTGCACATGTGTGTGTGTGTGTGTGTGTGTGTGTGTGTGTATACATGCCATGATATGACTGTAGAGGTCAGAGAACAACTTTGTGGAGTGGCTTTTCTCCTTCCACATTTATGTGAGTTTTGGGGATTGAACTCATGTCACCAAGAGCCTTTACCTGCGGAGCCATCTCACTAGCCCCTAGGGATATTTTGAGAGTAAAGCCTTATGCCTACCTGCTGTATGAGGCTGCTACAGAATTATTCCTAAATTAGATGGAAACCAGACCTGTGAGCTGCTAAAAAGCTGACTTCAGCTTAAAATGGAAATGCTTAGTTAGCTTCAAGACCCCAGACTCTCATAAGCCCTGTCCCACCACTCTTATTGCTTATTGATCTATGTGTGTTTGGTTCAATAGAGTGGTTGGTCACGTGTGATCAGTCCAAGCCAAATGCTACTTATACACTGTACCTCCAAGCCTTGAGAAGACAAGAAGAATAGAAAGTACACAGTCTTTCTATTGATTGCCAGTTGAAGTGATGCTGTTTGGGATATATTGGGTTAACTACAGGTCAGCATGCCAATTGATCTCATCTGCTTTTTTTCACCATTAAAAAAATGTGACAAGGCCTTAGTATGTAGCCTTGGCTGGCCTGGAACTTGCATGTAGACCAGGCGGGCCTGCATTCATAGAAATCTGTCTCTTTCTGCCTCCTGAACTCTGGAATTAAAGGTGCATGCCACTGTGATCAGCCTTCTGTGTGTGTGTGTGTGTGTGTGTGTGTGTGTGTGTGTGTGAGAGAGAGAGAGAGAGAGAGAGAGAGACAGAGACAGAGACAGAGAGACAGAGAGAGGCAGAGAAAGACAGAGAAACAGAGAAATCTAGAGACACAGAGACACAGAGTGTAAGCAAACTATCATATAGCTTAAAAGTCATTGTCTGGGGAATAGGAAGAAAAGGAGGAAGAGCAACATCCGCATAAGGCAGGATGGAGGATGATTGAGCAGCCTGCCTCCAGGTTGGTAGGAAGAGAAGAGGAGTTAGGTCTGGGGAGATGGTTTAGCTGGAGGACTATGCAAGCATGAGGACCTAGCCTACCACAGCAAGCAGCCACTTCCATTGTGACTGGGTTTGGGGGCTTTTGAAATTCTTTGGTGGGTCTTACCAAGAGCTGGTAGAATCTGCAGTGGACAACTATGAGAATGGATCCCAGAGGGCACCTGGGGATGGTATCAAGCTTTTCGATGACCACCTACCACAGTTTGGAAAGGGCATCTCATTATCTCACAGTCACTGTCACACACTGGATCCCCCAGGAAGTTGACTCTAAGATGACGTTCCATGTGCAGGATTTTTATTAGTGAGAGTCCACAGAACCCACACTTGAGGAACGGGAGAAAGAAGAAGGGGTTACACCATGATGCTGTCTTTAGAAAAGTCCACTAGGGCAAGTCAGAAAGATAGCTGATCCTTGAAACTGGTCCAAGTCTTCATACCTCTTTTTTTGTTAGTGGATATTGGATCCCCTGGGAGAAAATGGAACCTTGGCCGGAGTGTCTGGGGCACCTGTAAGGACTTTAGAGTGAGGGTCATATGTCTAAGGTCTTCCTTGCAGACAGGAAAACCTTCTAAAGCTGTTACACGGCTGATGGGGTTTTCTGTCCAGCTCTGATTCTCTCCTGCCCAACCAGCAGGTCCAAGCTGTTGACCAGAACAGTATACTTCCACAAGGCAAAACAGAGTGGTTAGGATTTGCAGCCAGAACACACTGTGCTGAAGAAGCACACCCATATTGTTGCACCCTTCTCTGAGAAAGCACCGTGGGGTAGTTGAGGAGGTGGGGAGCTCCCCCAAGGGTATAACCCCAGTCTGTGAGGAATGCGAGCTAGGGAACAGGTGTAGAATATTATTTTAAGATGTGTTTCATTGTTTATGCTGTGGAACATTTGTTTAATGATGCAAAGATGTGTTGCATTCTTTTATGCTGTGTTTAACTCTGTGAAGCTGTGTTACCGTGCCTGTCTAAAACACCTGATGGCCTAATAAAGCGCTGTGCAGTCAATAGTGAGGCAGAGGAAAGGATACGCTGGGCTGGCAGGCAGAGAGAATAAATAGGAGGAAAAAGAGATCACAGTCCACTGTGAAGGGAAATTAAGGCAGGAGTCCGGGCCATGCTCTGAGGCAGAGGCCAGTCAGGAGAGCTGTTTTCTGGCTTGTTTCCCTTATCTTACCCAGTCTGCTTTGTTAACCTTCCAGAATCATCTTCTTAGGGGTGACACAGCCCTCGGTGGACTGTGGCCTCCCACGTCAGTCATTAATGGACAAAATCCCCTAGAGGCTTCCCCACAGGCCAATCTGAAGGGGACATTTTGTCAGTTAATGTTTCTTCTTCTCAGATAACTTCTGTCAAGGTGACAGAGACTAAACATTACATTAGCTTTATGCATTGTGTGTGTGTGTGTGTGTGTGTGTGTGTGTGGTGCCACAGCCCACACATGTGGAGGTCAGAGGATAATTTGTGATAGTTTTTTTTGTCTTCCTTGCACCATGTGGGTCCCGGGATCAAAGTCAGGGGATTTGGTTTGGTGACACTAAGGGCCATCATTACCTATTGCGCCATCTCGCTGGCCTGAGTGTTTCTCTCCTTTTTAAATGGTTAATATAGGAGTAAGTCAGCCTTCCCAGGGCCCCAGCAAGATCAGATGGGACCATATCTCTCTTGGGCACATGGGCATGGAGGCTGGTCTTTCAGATAAGGTTCTAAATAGAGCCTTGACTGAGAAACACACATGAAATAAGGCCTGACAGGAAATAATCAAACTATTCTGAAATTAAGACTAGGGCTTTGAGTCCTGAAACTTCTGAGTCAGAAAATTCTTCTAATAATAGTTAATAAGAACCTAATCCTTAACTATAAGTAGCGGGGAAAGATGTCTAGAAGACAAACTGTGGGTCACAGTTGACTTAACAAACAAAAACACGGATTTATGATGACTTTAGCTGAAAACAAATAGAACAATAGCAAGAGCACCGAGGCTTGGCAAAGGGGAGAAGGCAGGGGCTGGGAACAAGAAAAAACAGCTTTGCTTTTGATTAGCTCTTAATGAGTTTTTGTCTGAAGTGACCGACCACGCTTTCAGCGCCATCGTGTGTCTAAATAGGAAAACTGCAGTCTTCTTGGATGGGTCCTCTCCGCTTCTTTCTGTTTGCTAACCGGAAGTGGGAGCCAGCTGATTGAATGAGCCCCATTGTTTCACGACTGTGGACTCCAAGTTACAGTCCTTTTACACTAGAAAATGATAGCCCTTTAGAGTTGGCCTTTAAAAAAAAAACACTTACTTTTATTTTATGTGAACTGGTGTTTTGCCTGCATGTATAACTGTGTAAGGGTGTCAGATCTTGGAATTACAGACAGTTGTTAGCTGCCATGTGGATGCTGGGAATTGAACTCAGGTCCTCTGGAAGAACAGTCAGTGCTCTTAACCACTGAGCCATCTCTCCAGCCCAGAATTGGCCATTTTTTCACATCTGTCGAGACATAGACCTCCAAGCATGACCCATTCTGAAAATGGTATGAGGGGTGTGGTAGGTGATGTGCACTACACACACATGTGGGGTCATGGGACAACAGCAGTGCTTAAAACAAGATTTGTGAGGAAAAGAGGTTATGAAATTTGGGGGTTTTAAAGAAAAAGAATAGAAGACTTTAGGGGCAGATTTAAGTATGTTGAAAGAGTGTAAGAAATTCTGTATTTCAAAGACTAGACAAATTCTGGGGCTGGTGACATTGCTCAGTGAATAATGATACTTGCCACACAAGCCTGGAGACCTGAGACCTGAGTTTGAGACCTAGGAAACACATGAAAGCAGCCAGAAGAGCATCAACTCCATATGTGTGTTCTGACCTGTGCACAACACATATCCTACACACAACATAATAGTGATAACAATTAAACAAAGAATTTTTTTAACAATTAAAAAAAGAATTTCCAAATCCTCTGAACCTCACAGTGGAGTATAATGTTTTTATCAACTCACTTCTTCATATAGCTCTAAGATATGTTCTGTCTTATCATTTGTCTGCAGAGTAGTTGGTTGATACTTGGTTGAATCAATAATTCTGTGAAAAATAAAAAGTTAATCTGAGACGGGGCACACAGGAACAACTCAAATGTCTTCTTAAATCACTTCTACATCGTACCGAGCTACATAATTATGTTACTGAATTACCCTTGTGGAATAAAAATTGAGTCATTGATAAATATGTTTCTTTGGGGTATTTTGCCTGTCATTTCATCTGGAACCGCCAGATTCCATTAGGACAACAAGTATCAGGTGCTCAAAGGCATGGTCTAAGACAAAACATACAGACCTGTTTGCTGTTTCACCCTACAAGCTAGCAAATCTGATTGATTCTATTTCACCTGAATTCTTTCAGGAAAGCGAAAGAGGGACTGAATGGGATGGCTTAGCAAGTAGAGGCGCTCGCCACGGGACGTGATGGACCTGAGTTCCATCCCCAAACTCACATGATGGAGGGAAAGGACCAACTCCCTCTAGTTGTCTTCTGAGTTCCACCTAAGTGCTGTGGCATGTGTGTGCCCAAACACACAAACAAGCAAACAAACAAATGTTTTTAAGATAAAGAAAATATATGATACATTCATAATTATTTATGCTATGTCACAGAATAGATTCACTTTCTTTATTTTGAGACAGGCAAGTATCATATAGCCCAGGCTGGCCTTGAACTTATCCTCTCCATTTCCCATGTGCTAGTATCATGAGCATGGGCAAGTGCACTGTTTTTAGCAGTGTGGAGAGAGGAACCCATGCTGGCAAGCACTCCTAACTGAGCTAAAGCCCAATCCCAAAAGTATTTCTAACAGAAAAGAATTCCTGTTAGCGTAGACATGGATGAGAATAGGTACATGTTTGCAAATGTTCATGTCTGGTGAGTAGATGAGTGAAAATTTTGTCTTTCAGGTTGGATTCTTCCCTACTACTCACAAACTTCTAGTTCTGGGCACTGAGGGGCAAGTTTACATTGAGAAATACCTTGAGCCAGTGTCTTCATGTTCTAGTACTTAAAGAATTGACCCAAGGGGGTTGTGAGAATTTCCCAAGAGCTTATTCCACCTGAGATGGCTAGGGATGTCACTAAAGAACACTCAAAATACCCCACTAAATTAAAATTAAATAGTCTTCTCTCATCTTCTCCTTTGTTGAATGTCAAAAATTCCTGTAGAGAAGTCAAATACACACACACACACACAAACACACACACAGACACACACACACACGGGAGGGGGTGACAGAGAGCAAAGAATAAATGTCTGTTTTGTTCTTTTTTAAAATTGTAAAATAAATACATGAGTGTTTACCTGTATATCATGTGTGCAGTACACAAAGGGGCCAGAAGGGGGCATCATATACCCTGGAACTGGAGTTATGGACAGTTGTGAGCTTCTAGGAAGTCCAAATTGAAGGTAGGTTTTGTCTCTCGTTTCAAGATGGTAACTGGTTGCTGTGTCCTCCAGAGAAGAGGCATGTTGTACCCTTATATGCAAGAAGGCAGCAGGGAAGAGATGAGCCCTTTGCTCCTGTGTGACAGATGAAGAAGAGAACCCATTCTCATAAGCCTTTTTACAAATGGCATTAATCCCTGGATGAAGACCTAGCTCCTCTACCAAGGATGCCACTTCGCAGTACTTGGACATTGAACTTGAAGCTTCCAAACCCAGATCATAGCATGCAACACTCACCAATTATTAACTATTTTTGCTTTTGTTGTTCCTTGTACCCTGTGTGTGTGTGTGTGTGTGCGCGCGCGTGCGTGCGTGTGCGTGTGCGTGTGCGTGTGTGTGTGTGTGTGTGTGTGTGTGTGTGTGTGTGTGTGTGTGCACATGTATACCCAGGCATGTGGTGGTCAGAGACCAACCTGGGTGTCATTCCTCTGAAGCTGTCCATTTTTAGTTTCAGAATAGAAATTCTCATAGGCAAGAAATTGACCAAGTAGGGTAGACTGGCTGTCTAGCAAGCCCTAGGAATCTGCCTGTCTCTGCCTCCCAGGATTGGGATCACAGTGCAGGCCACCATATCGTGCTTTAAAGACGACAGCAGTGGCAGCAACAACCATGGGTCTTGGTGTCCGGTTTAGGTCTTCATTCTTTCGTGACAAGCTCTTTACTGACTTCTCAGCCTCTCCCTTGACACTTCTTTATATTATTTGTAGACAGGGTCTCTTTGCATAGCCCTAGCTGTCCTGAAACTCACTCTACTGTAGACCAGGCTGTCCTCGAACCCACAGAGATCTGACTGTCTCTGTCTCTTGAGTGCTGGGATAAAGGTATACGACCAAAATCTCGTTTGCCCAATCTAGGCTCTTTCTTTTCATTTTGTACTGCAGCCGTGCTTACTCCATCTTTAGAGACCATGCTCCTCTATAAGATCCCTTAAAGTAGGAGGTTACCTGCTCTTCTGTCTGTTCATCTCTCCATGGCCACTGTCTCCATGTTCTTCCCAGGTACCCACGCTTTCCCAAAGAATGGGTAAGACTGGGGTACTAGGGCAATATGTTTTATTTTTTGGTTTTGTGAGCCACCATATGGGGCCAGAAGTGAACAAGGGTCCTCTGTAAGAGTAGTAAATGCTCTTGTCCTCTGAATCAACTCTCCAGGCCCAAATGTCTTTCTTTATGAGTCTGTGGATTCTGGTCCAGCAGCATAAAATTAACTGAGATTCTTCGTCCAAACACCTGATACCTATACTACTTTTGAAACCTAATAGCAGTCCTATAGAGTAGATGCTGTTATCTTTGGTTTCAAGACAGGATTTCATATAGTCCATGACCTTGACTTTGACCTTCTGATCCTCCCTTCACCTCCTGGATGCTGGGATTATAGGTATGCACTACTGCAGCTGGTTTGTGGGATGCTAGGGATTGAACAGTGGGCATTGCTATTAATGGCCCATTTTACAGATGCAGAGACTGAGATCGGGGGAGATGAGTTACAAGTGTTTTCCTCCCAGAAGGCTGAGTGGTTGCTGGAGAGTAGACCTCAGAATGGGAATACTGATTAGGGGGAGGTGTATTAGCTACTTTCTGTTGCTGTGATAAAGTACCCCAACTAAAGCAATTTAAGAAGGTGTTTATCTTGTTTCACAGTTAAAGGGTATAGTTCATCATGGTGGAGAAGTCCTGTGGCCTTACTGCATCCACAGTCAGGAAGCTCAGAGCAGTGAATGTTAGTGCTCGGCTCGATTTCTGTTTTGTTTTCCATGCATCGACGATCCAAGCCAAGGGAATGACACCACCTACTTTTAGGGTAAGTCTTCCCACCTCAATTTACCCAATTAAGAAAATTCCTCAGAAGCATGTCCAGAGGCTAACCTAACCAAGATAGTCCCTCCAGAGTGTTCCTGGAGGCTTGTCTCCTAGGCAGCTGCAGATCCTGTCAAGTTGACAGTCAACACTAATCATCATAGATAGGTTTGCATTGGGACACACAATTGATGGAAGCTGATTGACTCCTGGACACCCGGCTTTGCGGGTGATCGATTGTAGTACTATTTGCTGAGGTATCGGAATGCAGGAGAGCATATAGACAGGAAGCTGAGGAGAAGCTGGCTTAGACAGAGGCAGCCAGGTTTTCATGACTATTTCAAGTGCCTATGGAAAGATGAGCAGAGACCTGAGGAGCGAGTCAGGTATAGCAAGGAGAGCGGAACACACAAGATCTATTTGGGCAGGAGAGCAGAGGTGTAGGTCACCCCTGGAGAGGCTGCTGACTTTGAGGGGGCAGCTGTGATGTCCTGACCTGCGCTGGATGCTGTGACTATGGGGGCTGGCAGAAGCAAAATGGTAGATGACGTAGTGGCCAGAAAGGCAGTCAGAGATCTAGGAAGTTCTGGGAGGAAGACACTTGAAACCAAAGCACAGGGTCACAGTGGTACACACTGCAGATACAACTCGGAGTGTGTGTGTGTGTGTGTGTGTGTGTGTTCACACATGCATACATGGGTGTGCATGTATTGGTGTGAGTGTATCTGTGCATATATTCATGTGTGTGCATATGTGCATTTGGGAGTCAGAGTTGTTTCTCAGCCATTATCCATCTTATTTTTTGAGATGAGGCCTCTGACTGATCTGTAACTTGCCAATTAAGCTAGCAGGGAACCCCAGAGATGTTCTTGCCTCCACATTCTCAGTGCTGGAATTACAAGGTGTACCATCACACACAGCCTTTCCATGCGGACCCTAAAGATTGAACTCGGGTCCTTGTGCTTGCACGGTAATCACCTCACTGATTGAGACATCTCCCTAGGGCCCCAAAACATCGGGATTTAACAAGACAGTTTCTATAGTCCTGGTGTCTGAGTTTGGATAGTCCCTAAGGCAGACCTGAAGACTCGATAATGACTAGAATAGAATAATGAATGAATAGATTTTTAGTAGATTCTGAGAATCTGAGCCTGGGCATGGGGAATCAGGACAGGAAAGCTCCAGGCAGTCAGCTTCCCATGGGTACCTGCCACTTGATCCCATGAGGGCCCCAAGGGCTGCTGGGAAGTGCAAGGCTACAGAAGTTGACTGAGTTTGGAATGCTAGGTAGTCCACAGGGACTGTTGGGGGGGCAGGAATGGGGAAGGGCAGTTGATTGGTCCATCTGGACCTACAGAGCTGTTAGTGACCAAAGGAACTGCCAGCATAATCAGAAGAGTCCTATGGGAGAAAGAAATAGCAGTCTTAGGATGTAGGGCCCCCACTAATGGAAGAATTCCAGGTAGGATGCTGTGACTGCTGGGTAGAGGCTATGTTTGAGCAGCTGGGGTGGTATGTCCTTTCTAGAAAGTATATGTGTGGGGTTAGGCAAGATAGTTGGTAACATGCCTACACTCTCGGATCATTGATTGGAGTCATTTGAGGTGCGCTGCTCTCCAGTACCATAGACTGTCCTCATGACCAAGCAGAGAGGATGGAAGGGCTTTGGGGACAGCAACAATGGAAGGAGGAGCAGGGGGAGAGGGACAGCTGGGAGATAGGGATTCATATGAACTAGGTGAGCCTCACATTTAACTCCTTCGTGTCCACTTCCAAGTTCTGGGATTATAGACATATCATAGCATCTCCTCATTGTAAATGAATTAGTTTAGGTATTTTGTGTGTGTGGGTTCTCTTGTGTGTGTAGTGTGTGCACATATATATGCTCAAGAGTATGTCTGTGTGTGTATGTTTGTATGTGAGCGCGAGCATTGCTTGTGTGTACTTGCCTGTGTATGAACATATGGAGACCAGAAGTGGACACTGTGTGTCCTCTATTCCTCTCCACCTTAGTTTTGAGGCAGGGTCTCTCACTGAACCAGGAGTTTGTTGTTAGCTGGCTGGCAAGCATCTGGGATCCACCTGTTTCCCCAACACCGGGGTTACAGACACACTCCACTATACCTGGCTTTCCTGTGAGCTCCAGGATCTGAACTCAGGCTCTCCTGTTTGTGTAGCAAGCACATTACCCACTGAGCCATCCCTCCAGCCCTGTTTTAGGTACTTGGTGACTGTGACAGAGAGCTGACTCATACTATAAATCGTCCAGTGGAAGATGCCTGTTGTACACTGGGCCAATTATAGAACTCTTCCCTGGAATTTTCAAACTGGATAATGCAGAATGAGTTGGTTGAACCTTCCTTGAGGGTAGCAGCTTCTCAAAGAAGGCTCTGGAACAGTTGGAAGTCAGATGGTGGGAAGAAGGATTGCATGCCAAAGAGAGAAGGAAAAAATCCCAGGGCCGAAGTTCTAGGTACCTCCCTTTGTGTGTCCCCCTCCTTCTTTCCCATTGCCCTCGGAGGTGTCCAGCCTCCTGCCCATCATTTAGAGTGAGCGTGCTAGGAGAGGTAAGGCTCTACGGGATGGAGAAACAACTGAGTAAGCTGATGACTTGCAAAGAGTTCACCATGAGCAGCAGAGAGCAAGCACACAGCCACCAGAGGGGAACACAGCATCAGGTAAGAGTTTCTATTTTATGTTATTTTTTTAAATGAATGCCCACACACCAGAAGAGGGTGCCACATCTCATTACAGATGGTTGTGAGCCACCATGTGGGTGCTGGGAATTGAACTCAGGTCCTCTGGAAGAACAGCCAGTGCTCTTAACCTCTGAACCATCTCTCCAACTCTTATGTTATTTTTTTTTTTAAGATAGGGAAAACTTAAGCATGTTTATGTGCTGGGTGTAAAGAGCCAGTAAAGATGCCATCAGTCGTAATGAGAGTTCATTAAAACAGGGTCCAAATGCTGGGTCATAAAAGCCTTTGCTGGGGAGAGCTGGTACCAAATGCTTGTTCTTGCTGCTCTCTTTTCTTGAAGGCTGGTCCAAGCCATTGGGAAGGAAACAATTAGAATCATTTACTTAGCCAGCCACATGTTATCCCCACTCAGTTCAGTACACACAGCACACCTGGACCAGGCATGGTGGCATAGTCCTGTAATCCCAGCATTTAGCAAGCTAAAGCAGGAGGATGGTGAGTTGGAGGCTAGCCTGGGCTATATAGTAAGACCTTATCTCAAGATAAGTTAATGTGTATGGTTGAGTAGTAGAAAGTTTGCCTAGCTGGTGCAAGGATTCAGTCTCTAACACTGTCAGCCAATCTAAAATAAGTACAGTGACAGCAACCGAAAGAATTGTGAAAAGCACACATACAGCAGAATACAGCAATCAGGAAGGCTCTGGTTGCTGGGCTGCCTGTGCAAAGCCCAAGCTAGACAGATCGGATGACAGGTCTTTGCTGTGCAGCACAGCAGAGAAGGGGGAATGCTTGGGTGTCTGTGGGTGGGCAGAAAGAAGAGTTCACTTTTCCCGGCCAGTCAACAGCAAGCCCAGAGCTATGAGGACACGTTGGACTTGTTCATTAGGAAGCACCTGTGATTTCATATAGCCTAATCCCAGTACACAGAGCCTCAAACCTTGAGTCGGAGCTGGAGAGATGACTCAGCGGTTAAGAGCACTGACTGCTCTTCTGAGAACCTGGGTTCAATTCCAAGCACCCACAATGGTAGCTAACAACTGTCTGTTATTTCAGTTTTGGGAATCCTATGCCCTCACATAGACATACATGTAAGCCAAACAGCAATGAACATAAAAAAAAAAAGTAAGTCTGTTTAGCTGGCAAGAAGTCCAGAGACAGGCAGTTCTGGACTTGGTCCCCAACTTGTTGAATAAAGACTCAGCTCTGTGAGCCAGTATGCTGTGTGATGCCCCAGCTAGTTCTTCTGCTCTTTATGCATGACGCCTCAGCTGAGTCAGGATGGCCGCCACCATCCCAGACATCGAGTGCCGATTCAGATGAAGTCATGGACAGCAGCAGTCTGCTACAATGGGGATTAGAGCTTGGACAGAGGGAAAAAGGAGATAAATAACATATTATCCAGCACAGGCTGAGGCCGTAGCTCAGCTGGTGGGCTTTCACTAACATGCACAAAGCCCGGGTTCCACCTCTAGCACTTGGGAGGTAGAGGAAGGAGAATCAATGCGACATGGGCCCCTCTCTCCAAAAGAACATTGACCAATAGCAAGAGGGTCCAACTGGGGTATATGACCCACGAGAAGGGGAAGGTCAGCCCCAGAAAAAGTCAACACCAATCTCTGCCGGCTGCCACCAAAACCACATCACATCCATTGAATTCCAAACAGAGTCCTCTGGCTTAGTTTTTATCTACGCCGACTCCGGCCAGTTGTAAAATAAAGACACCACTCCAGGTATTTTGTTTCATTTTATTTTGAGTCTATATGAAGGGGAGTTTTGCCCACGTTTTTCTGTACACTACATGCATGCAGTGCCCATGGAGGTCAGAAGAGGGCGCCCGACCCCTGGAACTGGAGTTACAGGTGGTTGTGAGTACTGTGGGTACTGTGGAACCCAGGTCTTCTGGAAGAACAACCAGTGCTCTTAACCACTAAACCATCTCTCCAGCCCTCCTCTCCAGGAATTTTAAACAAATAGGAACTTAATTTAGTGTCTAAGTCCACTCAGACAGCTGTAAAAAAGTGCCATGAATAAGCTTATAAAAAACAGAAGTATGGTGATATGTTGTATATTTAATAAAAATAGCCTGAAATATCAGAGGACAGAGCCACCCACAGAGCCTAACTGAAGGTCCGGGAGTGATGATCCATGTATTTAATCCCCTAACTCGTGACACAGAGATCCAGGGCATCTTTGTGAGTTCAAGGCCAAACAGAGTTAGGCTGTGGTGACACCCAAGTTTAATCCCAGCACTAGGGAAGTTGAACCAGGAACTGAGATAACTAGAAGAAAGATGGGAGGAGGTAGGAGTGCTTCCTTCTCCTGCATCCCTTCCCACCTCCACCGAGGGAGGACTCAGAGGCTTTGAGTCTGAGGGTTCCTGGAGACAGGACTCACCCTTTTGAGCCTGACTAGGTGAGAAGTGCCTGTGGCTTGTTTCTCTGTCTCTCTGACATTTCAAGCTATTTTTTTTTATTAAATATACAATATATCATCACACAGAAGTTTGTTTTTCTCAGTGTGAAAGCCGAGGACACTGAAGAGCAGGGTTCTGAAACATTTGGTGTGTGATCGGGTGGGCTTCCTAACTCACAGAGGTTGTGGTTTCCTTGTTGTCTTTGAATGTTAAAAAGGATAAGATGGTCTCCTTCAAGAAGCCCTTCTGTGGTCCTGGAAACTCAGCCCACGGCTAGACAAGTGCTTTGTCCCTGAGTTACGATGCCTGTCTGTGGAGTCTCTGTAAGGCACTAATTCCATTGATGAGGCCGCTGCCTCCACAGCCATATCACCTTTCAGAGGCCCTGCTTCCTCATACCATCAAGTTAAAGACTGGAATTTCTTTTTTTTTAACTTGTATTATTATTTTTATGTGAATTGGTGTTTTGCCTGTATGTATGACTGTGTAAGGGTGTCAGATCTTGGAATTACAGACAGTTGTTAGCTGCCATGTGGGTGCTGGGAATTGAACTCAGGTCCTCCGGAAGAACAGTCAGTGCTCTTAACCACTGAGCCATCTCTCCAGTCCTAAAGACTAGAATTTGAACATAGAAATTTTACTTTATTATTTGTCTATTTGTGTGTGAGTGTGCACGCATGTGTAGGTGTATGCATGCCATGGCAGACATGCGGGAGAACCATGTTCAGCACTTGGTTTTCTGTCCGGTTCATGAAGATTGGGTTGAAGTCGCCAGGTTTGGCAGCAGGCACCTTCACCCACTGACTCAGTATACACATTTTGGAGAGGCATATTTGAACTAGCTACTTTATTCATTAATGAGACAAAATCAACACCCCGATCCAGGTATTTGTGTGATAGTAATAGCAAGTGAACTATAGAAAGCTAGTGCCTTGGTGCTAACATTGAACCTGAGGCACATCACTTAACCTCTCTAAATTCCAGTTTCCATAGCTAATGAAATTAATGACTTATTTGCTGCTTGCAGGATTAATGTGTGAATCAAAGTAGTTAATATATCAAAAGTTATAGAAAGTTATAAAGTGCTTTGTAAATGACAGGTTTTTACTGTCATATTAAAAATAAACCTTAGGCCAGGTGATGGTGGCACAAGCCTTTAATCCCAGCACTCAGGAGGCAGAGGAAGGCAGATTTCTGTGAGTTTGGGGCCAGCCTGGTCTACAGAGTGAATTCCAGGATTGTAAGGGTTTCATAGAGGAACCCTATCTCAAAAACCCACATATACAAAAAAATAAAAAATAAAAAATAAACTAACTAACTAACTAAACCCATGAGTTGGAGAGATGGGTCAGTGATTGCTGTTCTTGCAGAGGACCTGAGTTCAAGTCCAGTGCCATACCAGATGACTCACAGCCACTTGATGCCTTCTTCTGACCTCTAAGAGTATGTGCACTGGTATATACATACCCACACATGAAAACACACGTTTATGTAATTAAAAGTAAAATAAATCTTTAAGCCTTTGACTTTGAGCACAGGAAGTGATTTGTATTTAACCAGTTGGGACAGGTGGGCAAATTTTCAGAATGGATCTGGTGAACTTGGGCACACACAATAGCAAGCACAGTCTTTCTACGTACTGCCACCTGAGTGCCATGCCATCTCTGGAACACACAGGATCCATGTTGACACTTTCAGGTACATTTACTCTATTTTATTTTAACCTTCTCAAAGTAACACACATAGAAATTTTTTACCTGATAAAAACTGGGATGCTTGTGATGCTCTCTCTCTCTGTGTGAGAGAATCTGTCCTGTCTCCATGTTTCTGTCCTCCCCGGGTCTATGGTTGGTGTTGTCTAAAAAAGGCTTATTACCCCTGTGTATGTGCATGTATGTGTGTGCAGTTTCCATTTTCTCCCTGGAATTTTCCTGAAGGGAATCAGAAAAGACTGATCAAAAGGCATTATTTGTAGTAAAGCAATGCCCAGAGCCAGCTTTGTGCTGGGGAGAGAATTCCTATCTCCTGTGCTTTCCAGCATACTCCACGGCCAGAGAAATGTCTCTATGTATGAACTGCAGAAATAAGCCGTAAACATAGTGTGTGTGTGTGTGTGTGTGTGTGTGTGTGTGTGTGTGTGTGGGCGTGCACACATGTGTTATCTGAATATAGTCTTTAACAATTTTTTTTAAATATTTATATTTAAAAATACAGAAGACGGTATCAGATCTCATTGTAGATGGTTGTGAGCCACCATGTGGTTGCTGGGAATTGAACTCAGGTCCTCTGGAAGAACAGTCAGTGCTCTCAACCTCTGAGCCATCTCTTCAGTCCCCTGAATAAAATGTTGAATGAGCTAAGATGCCTTTTATTTATATCGATCAAGTTAGAGGATACCTCTTTTCTATGTGTGTTTGTATACAATGTATGTGTGAGTGTGTGTGTTTGTGTATGTGGTCTGTGTGCTGCAGCATTCATATAGAGGTCCAAGGACAGCCTGGGATGTCATTCCTCATGCTCCATTCTGTTTCAGGCAGAGAGCATTTATGTTGCTTTTCTGCTATGCATTGGCTGCTGGTCCCACAGCTTCTGGGGAGTGTTTGGCCTCCTATCCTTGCAGGAGTTTGAGCTTTGTGTCTGGCTTTTCCCGTGGGTTCTAGAGATTTAAACCTGGGTCCTTATAGCTTCATTCTTTGTTTTGCTTTGGATTTTGATTTCTTGAGACAAGTCCATGCTCTAGAACCAGCTGACATGGAACTTGCTGCATAGAACGAGCTGGTCTCAAACTCATGGCTTCCTTCTGCCTTTTAAAAAATGTGTTTGAGTGTTTTGCCTATATGTATGTCTGTATGCCTGGTACCCATGGAGGCTAAAAGAGGATGTTGGATCCCCTGGAACTGGAGTTACAGCTGACTACGTGCTGCCATCTAGATGCTGTGAACCAAACCTAGATCCTCTGGAGGAGAAGCCCTAACTGCTGAGCCCCATCTCCAGGGGCTGCATCTTCCTTCTTCGTGATGAGTTTATAGACGGTGCTCTTAACCACTGAGCCATCTCTCCAGCCCCATGATGAGTTTATAGAAAGGACTACTCTGCCTCACTTAAAGCATAATTCTTATCTTATTTGTTTAGCTTTATGTGGTTTTCCATTTTTTCCCTGACTTTCCCTGCCCCATTTCTCCCGATGTAGTTATATTATGCTTTTTCAATGGATCCCTATTCAGTGTTTATCTTTGTGTTTAAATACTCCATTTACTTATTTTTATTGAAACGGGGTCCACTTTGTAGTCCAGGTTGGCCTTTGTGACCCTCCTACCTCAGCCAATAGGTAGAGTAACATGATTACATCTGCATGCTACCATGCCTGTCTTGCTTAACACTTACAAAGTAATTTATTTACCTATGACTGATCTGTGTATGTGGTTTGTATGTGCATGTGTGTCTTTGAATGTGGGCATGTGGGCCATGGAATACATCTGCCTATCAGGCAAGCTTCAGGAATCAACTGCCTACTGTGTTGAGGCTGTCTCCTTTATTGCTTCTGTAGCTGATCTGCATGCTTCGGGCAAGATGGCCCCTGAACTTCCTGTCAATTCTCCTGTCTCCATGTCTCCTGTCTCCATAGGAGTTTATAGATGTCACCAGTGGGATTATAGATGCCTTCCACCACATCAGACTTTTTTTTAAACATAGCTTCTGAGGATCTGGAATCAGGCCAGTAGGCTTATGCAGCAGGTGACTTTACCATTTTGCTGGGCCCTGTTTAATTGTCTGTGACTATTGTATTCAGCTGACCCATTAGAGGTGCGTCATCATTCCCCTGCCACAAATAACCATTTCCCCAGTTTCCTAGACACTCACCAATAATGCAGCAGTGAACATTGCCAGTGTCTAAATGTCCATGCAAGCTGTTTGGGCAGTCAAATGTTCTTTCAGTTTTGTCTTGTAGAAGCTTTCTCGAATAGCACAGAGATTTCTGATCTAACCCAACCTAGACCATGTCCCTCCAGTCCTAGAATAACAAACTTTTAAAGATGTAGATTTGTCCCTCATTCCGAGCCAGAGGCCATGATTTTTAACTCTCACAGCTACCTTGTAAAGGCATAGATGGAAGATGGCTAAAATATGCAAGTACCAAGATTTCAATACTGTCCTAATGTATAATTTCCTCAGGCTGAGGCTGTTGAGATGGTTCATTGGGTACAGGGGCTTGCTACCAACTTGATTTCAATCCCCAGACCCATCTGAAAGAGAAAACTAAGTCCTACAAATTATTCTATGCAATGAAGAACATCTTTTCTATGTATGTGTATGCATCTATTTATTCTCCCTCCCCGCCTCTCATCTATCTGCACCATTGATGGACCCCAGGGCCTCACACATACTAAGCCTGTATTCTACTACTGACCTATGCGTTTAGCCTCAGATCACAGGTTACTTTTTCTATATGTGAATACCCATGTCACCACCACTCAATCAACATATAGACTCTTTTTTTTCACCCCCAGAATGTTCCTTTCCAATCAGTACTCTCCCATCTTCCACCTCCTAGGAGGCATTAATCAGACTCATACTACTGTGCTTTCAATTTTGCCTTGTTTTGAACTTCATCTAACTAGAAGCACGCAGTATTCACTCAGTCTTTGGGGGTATGTGTATAAGTATGTGGGGTGTGTGTGTGCTTAGATCAGAGATCAACCACCAACCTCAAGTATTGCCTCTTGGGTGCCACCCACCTTGTTTTTTGTTTGTTTGTTTGTTTTATTTTTTTGAGATGGTCTTTCACTGTCCAGAGCTTACCAAAAGGCCTAGGCTGGCTGGCCAGTGGACTTAGGGTTCTTGCTGACTCAACCTTCACAGTGGTGGGATTGCAAGCATGTGACACCCCACCCAGCTTTTTAACATGGGTTCTAGGAATTTCATTTATGTCCCATGCTTTTGCTATGAACACTTTACTGACAGGACTGTCACTCCAGCCCCTACTGTGCTTTGCATTTCCATGAGGTAGGCTGGATGTGTGGCACACCCAGTGAGGTTGTGGGCTTTATTCTTTCACACTCCACAATGGGTATGCCCATTCCATGGATGGACCACAAGCTGGGTGAGCACTCAACTATATGAGGAGAATGTGCCTTCCTGCTGGTTGGTTTTGAGTTTTTTACAAGGCCTGTTGCCTTGCTAGAGTGTATAGTTCATGCCAGAGAATAGGTCAGGGTACCTAGGACTTCTCAGGGTTCATGATCTTGGGTGACACTGTCAAGGGAAAGTTCCTAGAGATCTTTGCCTACCTGAAATAAAATCACAATAGGTCAGAGCATTTGTCATGTGCCCCTTGGCTGTGGCCATGATTGAGAAGAATTTTGGTTCTGTACTGAATTGTTTTGAAATCTCTATGGAAATGGAACCCCCTCATCCACCCACCTCCCCACAGTCTCCAACCTCTCTGCTCCCATAGATCATACATCCAGAAATACAAGGGGCAATTTGGCCTTGAAAGCCATTTGTAAAGCTCACAGGTCACAAGGTAATTTGAGGCCAGGCTATTTCAGGCCAAACCGCAGTAACAGTTTGGTTGTGGAGTAAAGAGTGGACCAGGCTGGGCATGGGCTTGGCGGTCCATGCACAAAGCCTGGGGAAGTTTTATGGGCCCTTGGTGGGTTTGCACTCCTGTTACAAGGAACATGCCCAACAAAGGAGCCTTCAAAGACCAGAAGTTTTATGGTCTTTAGCAGCAAGCTGGGACCTGTTCTTGGTCTCAGGCTCCTGGGAGGAGCCAAGAGCAAATGTGATTTATGGGGGGCCAGACACCTCCCCCCTATGAACTTCCCTGGGTGCAGCCACATCTGGTGGTCTTGGCGAGCAACTGAGGGTGGCACTTTACAGCCTTGAAGATGATTGAAAGCCTGGAAAACAGGCCTGGTGGGCATGCTTTAAAAGACCAGGACTGCTGAGCTTGGAGAGGTTAAGATGAACACCTGTGTTAAGTATACAAGGGGCTCAACCCAAAGCCAGCATTTTCATTGTGTCCTGGGAACAAAGGGACAGGGAGCAGGGTGGGAGTCACAAGGTAAGGAAGTGGGCCTTAAATTCCAGAAAAAAAAAAGATTGAGGTTTGAGAGTAACAAGCCAAGTTCACATGGAAGCTGGTGAAACAACTCTGTAGGCGTATGCTATGGGCCAGGCTACTCCGGCACTTCAGAGGCTGGAAGTGCCTGAAGGTCAGTCAGGGCAGTCCTAGAAGATGCATCTCTTCTGCATTCATGCCCTAGTGTAGGAACACCCAGAGGCAAAAAGGAAGGCAGAAGCAGGCTCAGGGGTGGCCTGGGGAAGTGAGATGCTGGTAAAGGGCGGGCTAAGTGGTTAGCCAGTCCTGTGACTGAATGGAACCCACTTACACTGGGGCTGCCCTCTCTGGAGTCAGTTGGAAGCACAGCCGTTCTCACAGATGAACGGGAACTTCCAGTACAGGTGTCTATTAGGGAGTAGTTTCCCATCTATGGATATGAAACTCTGCAAGTGCTGGTGGTATTTGCAAAGGACCTTGGTGCGCTTTGGATCAGCTTTAGCTGATCTGTGGTATGGAACACACTGTAAATGCCATGCAAAGAGTCATGATGCTGTGCCATGGGGGAATACTGACAAGAAAAACATCTGTAAATGTTCCATGCTAACACTGTGTGTTATACGTGTGTGTTTTCATGTGTCTGCACATATGTGTGGGCATTCTAGTTTCATCTCTTGCTATGATAAAAACTCTTTGACCAAAAGCAGCTTAGAAAGCATTTATTCAGCTTACATTTCTAGGTCACGGTCTACCATGGGGGGAAGTCAGGGCAGGAACTCAGCAGGAATTTGGAGGCAGAAACCATGGTTACTGGTTGCTGGTTCACGTATAGATCCTGAGCTAGGCTTATTACACAGCTCGGGACCACCTAGGTGTTCATGGAATGTGGTGCTTCCCACAGTGGAATGGACCCTTGTACATCAATCAACCATCAACCCCCCTAGACATGTTCGAAACCTAGTCTGATCTGGGCAATATCTCAATTGAGACCCCTCTTCTTAGGGAACTGTGGGCTGTAGCAACTTGACAGTTGATCCTAATAGGACAGTGTGTGTATGTGTGTGTGTGTTTATGTGGAGGGGACAGTGAGATGGTAGGTATTGTCTCTACTGCTTACCACCATATTTTTTGAGACAGGGTCTCATCGCTGAAACTGGAGCTCACCAATTCTGGAGCTCCCAGAATCCCCAACCTCCTGTTTCTGATTTGTTTCTTAGCATTGGGATACAGATGTGTTACTACTTCTCTCTCTCTCTCTCTCTCTCTCTCTCTCTCTCTCTCTCTCTCTTTCTCTCTCTCTGTAGACAGGATCTTTCTATGTAATCCTAGATGTCCTGGAACTCTCTATGTAGACCAGGATGGCCTCAAACCCACACATGCTTGGCTTTTGTTTTGAATGTGGTTATTGAGGATCTGAACTGGTTCTCATGCTCGTACAGCAAGCACTTTTCCTACTGAGCTGTTTCTCCAGCCACTAATGCTAATATTTTCTCAAAGAATGTTTTCAGGCCTGGAGAGATGGCTCAGTGGTTAAGGGTATACTGCCCTTGCAGAGAACCTTAGTCCAATTCCCAGCACCCATATCAGGCAGCACACCACTGCCTGCAACACTAACTCCAGGGAATCCAATGCTTCTGTCCTCCATGGGCACCCACATTCACATGTATATACTCATGCACAGACACATACACATGCACTAAAAAAATAAATCTTTGAAAAAAATGTTTTCAGTAGACCACTGGTTGTATTCATGCATGTAGAACCCATAGGTAAGAAGGGACAACTGTGTTTACCCATCAACTGCCACCTCTTACAAGCTGGAACTCGTTCTGTTCCTAAGAACCCTATGGTTATTGGTTTAGGTAACAGCATTAGAAAGGAGAGTCTCCAGTCATGCCAAGGCTTGTTGATGTTAGTCTTGATATCAAGGCCACAATACTGATGTGGGAATTTCCTGTCAGAATGGGAAGCCCACAAAAGCCTGGTAATCAAGGGGCGGGGGGGTCCTAGCTCAGTTCTGACCGACAGTGGTTCTGCTGGCCTCCATGAACCTGTCCAAAGTTCATATTGATGGTTGTTGGTGGTTGTTTTTTTTACTCTTTGGCTCTTTGGGGGCCCATCACCCAGCTCCTAAATAAATCATGCAGAGACTTACTTAGGAATGCCCAGCCTTAGCTTAGCTTGTTTCTAACCAGCTTTTCTAACTTAAATGATCCCATCTACCTTTTGCCTCTGGACTTTTCACTTTCTCTCTTGTAGATACCTTTCTTTCTTTCTTACTCTGTTGCTGGTTGTGTGGCTGGGTGACTGGGTGACTGTGTGGCTGTGTGGCTGGGTGACTGGGTGGCTGGATGGCTGTGTGGCTGGGTGACTGGGTGGCTGGATGG
>PVIH01023620.1:0-24441 GCA_004025045.1 Sigmodon hispidus | reverse complement strand
ACTGGCATAAAAACAGACTTGTGGACCAATGGAATAGAATTGAGGATCCAGACATTAACCCAAAAACCTATGAACACCTGATTTTTGACAAAGAGGCCCAAAACATTCAATGGAAAAAAGATAGTATATTTAACAAATGGTGTTGGCATAACTGGAAGGAAGTATGTAGAAAAATGCAAATAGATCCGAGCCTGTCACCTTGCACAAAACTCAAATCCAAGTGGATCAAAGACCTCAACTTAACCCCAACCACTTTGAACTTGATAGAAAAGAAAGTGGGAAATACACTTCTACAAATTGGCACAGGCCACCACTTCGTAAATATAACACCAGTGGCACAGGCACTAAGACCAACAATCAACAAGTGGGATCTCCTGAAGCTGGGAAGCTTCTGCAAAGCCAAGGACACTGTCAATAGGACAAAACGCCAGCCTACAGAATGGGAAAAGATTTTCACCAACCCTACAAGTGATAGAAGACTGATCTCTAAGGTATATAAAGAGCTCAAGAATTTAGATCCCAAAACCTGGAATAACCCTATCAAAAAATGGGATTCAGATCTAAAAAAGGGAATTCTCAGCAGAGGAACTAGGAATGGCTGAAAGGCACCTGAAAAAGTGCTCTTCATCTTTAGCAATCAGAGAAATGCAAATCAAAACAACTTTGAGATACCACCTAACACCTGTTAGATTGGCTAAGATAAAAGGCACTGATGACAGCCTATGCTGGATAGGATGCGGAGCAAGGGGAACACTCCTCCATTGTTGGTGGGAGTGTAAGCTTGTTCAGCCACTTTGGAATTCGTTGTGGAGGTTTCTCAAGAAATTGAGAATCAATCTCCCCAAGGACCCAGCAATACCAATTCTGGGTGTATACCCTAAAGAGGCACATTCACACTCCAAAGGTATTAGCTCAACTATGTTCATAGCAGCATTATTTGTAATAGCAAGAACCTGGAAACAACCTAGATGTCCCTCAACTGAAGAATGGATTAACAAACTGTGGTACATCTACACAATGGAGTACTACTCAGCAGTAAGAAAAAATGATATCCTCAAATTCACAGGCAAATGGATGGATTTTGAGAATTTCCTCCTGAGCAAAGTATCACAAACTCAGAGAGATAAGCAGGTGATGTACTTGCTCACTAGTGGTCTCTAAACAAACAAACAAGAAAAAAAGCCAAACATGCCCAAGTGGCAAACCACAACCACTGAACAGCTTGAGATCACAAACACCCTGGACTGACCCTTTAAACCCCAGTCCTACTATAGGAACACCTGACTCACTCTTGAGGGAGGGGGGACAAAACTGGATTTGGCCATGAGTGAAGACTGATCCAAGCATTATTGGGTCAGTGGGACCATAGGACTTTCTGCTCCCTGCCAAGGGAGGGGATGGGGAGTTGCAGAGAAGAAAAATGACCAGATGTGGTGGGAGGGGGAAGAGACCTTGAATAAGGATATACAGGGATGGAAAAGAAAATTTAGAGGGAAAGCTGAACACAAAGTAAATATATGTGTAGCAATCTTATTTGCATTTCCACCCTTGATAAGCCATGCTTATGATCCTTATCCTCTGTATAGTTATTGTTAACCCTTCTGCATTTTAAATTCTTTTTACTGTTTTTTTGATAAATACAAAATAAGGAAGGAAAAAAAATAAATGTATTTTGTTCTTAAAAAAAAAAAAAAAAAAGAAAGGTCTGGGAACTGGACCAGTGTAACAGGTACCACAGACCATAATGACAGCTACTGAAAGGGAAGTATGTGGAGCTAATGCCTAACCCTAAGATACAACAGAGACATGTAAGAAATACCAAGACTATGAAGTATTTGCTGAGTAAACTTTAGATGACAAATACTGACATATCAATAGATACATAAAGTAGTTCACAAGTAAAAGGCATTAAAAATGTCTCTGTCTAAGACTTTGAAGTGGGTTTCAGACATGCAACTCACAGGTTTAATATTTTACCTATTGAACTCAAGCTTTCATCAGTCCCAGTTTATCAACCCATGCCCCATTAAAAACAAATCTAATTGATCAATCATACAAATAAAAAAAAATTATCTTTCCAAATGAGAATTATGGGAGAGTTTTATAAATCACTATGTTATGGTATTTTTGATTATTCTTTTGATTAATAGATGATCAAAAGACTTGAGGGACTATTGTGGAATACACTAGTTTGAAAAAGAAACATGCCCCACTGGATCATGTTTTAAATGAATGGTTTTCACTTATTCACAGTACTTTTGGAGACAGAAGGACCTTTGGAGGCTACAGAAGGGAAGCTAGTCACTTGGAGGATGTCACTGAAAATTGTCCCTGGCCCCAGTCACTTCCTTAATGTCTGTTTCTATTCTACAATAGAATATAGAATTAAAAAAAAAAGCCACTTGTTAGATTTACAATAAAATGTTCTGTAAAAACACATACATGGAATCAAGTAACCATGACCTTTCTAGCACTTCAATAACCATGCCTTTTCTACACTCTCTGCTCAGGTCATACCTAGCAGCAGTAACTAATGCAAGTTTTAATAGAAATCATAAAGTCACTGTTGCTGTTACATGTTAAAACGTTTTCTTTTGTATTTCTCTAGTGTATTCTAGAAAGGACCTTCTCCTTTCACTACCACAGCCTCATTTGCTTATTTTGCTTTCTCTTTTTATGCTTATAAGTAGTTGTATAGACTATTTATAATTTTTTTCATTCTAAAGAGCAATGTTTCAATTTAATTTAACTACAAACTCAATCTAATTTATATACTACAGGAATTATTTAAAGTTTAAGAGCACTTTTCCTAAAGAGAATAATAATATTTGAAATAAACAATATTTATAATTAAAATGGATTTGCAAATGTTATTGACTCTTTGTTTCTTTTCTTATTTTTGAAACTAAGTTTCCCTTTGTAACCCTGGTTTTCCTGGCACATGCTCTGTAGACCAGGGTGGCTTAGAAATCCGAGATCTACCGGCCTCTTTATCTTGAGTGTTGGGATTAAAGTCATGTTTCATAATCATCTAGTTTCAAATTAATTTTTAATCCCCCAAATTTTAACATTATTAATAAATATGAAGGTTAAGTTTTATCATGAATGATATAGATTATGAATAAAGAGATTATAAAAATTAGTTGAAAATTTTAAGGAAAAAAGAAAATTTTACATCCAAATCTTAGAAGAATGTACACTACCTTACTAAATTACGTAAGCGTGTAAAATAATTCCATATGTTTGTTTCATTTAGCGTAATTTTTAAATGAAATTATAATATCTCAGTGCCACTTTGTGACATAAAACAATAGTGTGTATATATACATTTTATACTGTGAATACATTAAATAAATATTATTAGATAATTATGAGATTTAACATGAAGAATATAATTGACATTTAAGTTTGAATATTTTATAAAATTATAGTTTGTTATTGGTGTTAGTCAGAAAAGCTTCATGTTTACTTTATTAATAACTATTATGTGACAAATGTTGTTTAGTGATAATTGTGTGACCCATTTCCTAACTATTTTCTTAATTCTATATTTCTTTATAAAAACTAAAATGCTTTACATAGTATTGATTAATTTTATATGAATATTGAAGTAACTTTTCCTTTTATAGCTATTTATTATATAAAGATTCAATTAAAAATATAAAATAATTATTTTTAATGTTTTTAAGTCCTAATTTCAAAATTGTAGCTATTCAGAAAAAGGCCTTTAGCAATTTGGGGGCTAACACTTTATATGTCTACATTAAAAACATAAAATTACACTGTGAAGATAAACAGGTGTTTGTATATGAAATCATATAAAATAAATCTAAATTTTTGCTAAAGACTTTATTTTTCAGTTTTGAAATATACATTATAATTATCATAATAAATTTGTCAATATCTGCAATCTATTTATTTATTCAATTTAACAGTGATCTTTTCTGTTGATCTGTAATAATTGAAAATACTCACAAGAGGGCAGTAATGTAACATGAATGTCAATAATGCCTGTCACTGTGAAAATCTAACTCCATATAACGAAAAAACCTTATGTACATTAGAACAGAAAGTCAACAAGAAACCAAAAACTCTGGGACCCTTTTAATATTAATGTCCAGATGTAACTCAATAAAAATTTTCTCTATTGTAAATATTTGTTTTCTATTGGCTTTTTTTTAATGAGAAGGTAATGACAGTATTTTTGACCTTATTTCCTTTTGCTAAAACTTGTTGAAAGTAAAATATTGAACATATTTACAAAAAACTAATTTTACTCAGTAAATAATAATAGAACTCTGTAAGGTTATTACATATATGTATATATACACATATATGCATATTTTTTAAAATTTTGATAGAATTTTGAAATATGTGATACTATACAATATAGTTATTAATATGAACAAGACCCCAAATTGTAACTTGTTAGTTCTGTACATGTTATGTAAACTCTCTAAGCTTGTGGTACCTGGTCTATAATAGGGACATAATTTGATATAACACTTTGGACAGCTTTAAGTAACAATTGATATACTTGCTCTGTTACTTTTAGTGTCATTAGCATTTTACACACATTTGCAGCATATTTCGGCCATTGAATTTTTCTTCACTTTTGTTATTTAAACCAAAGATTGTAAAATGCTATCAGTAATGTTATGAACTTGACTACGTTGTTTGACTTCAGGAGCCCATCCGAATGATTTTCATTTTCCCCAAATAATTCTATATTCTAAGTGGATTACCATGAATGTTGGTTCCAATTGCTATGCTTTTATCACAAATGTCTTGGCTTTTGGTCAACATCAGCATACAACTAGAATGAATTCTTGAAATTCTCCTTGACCATTTGTTACTGTATGCAACATTGCTGGATTAATTTCTCATAATTTTTTTAGTTACTTGGCATCACAGATTCTCTTCCTCTTTTCTCTTGCCTTAACTTTCTTTCTCTCCCGTCCTATTCTTTTCTCATCTCACCACCTCTCTCTCATTCTTTCAGTTTGAAAAAGTATACCTCTTTATCATAAAGCGGTCATAAATTCATGAACATATTGACTTGGACAATTTAATCTGAAAGTTTAGGTTCATACCACTATTCCCAGATCACCATAATGATTTCTATTTTTTGCTATTTTATCAAAATGCTATAATTCTTTTTAAATTTTATTTATATATTTAATGCTGGGTGATTTTACAACATGCACTCCATCAAACTCAGTTATCAGAACTCTCAGATTCAAATCCACTCTCATGATCTTCCCACTTACAAAAACGCCCATGCATGTTGCTTATTTACTAACTAGAGCATAATTAAACTCCCGGTAGCCAGACTCTTCAAGAAAACAAGTCTTTCCTCACCCAAACCCCTGCCAGAGGCCATCAATGCAGAAGTGAGGCACAGTGTCATTTAGCTATGTTCTAGCCTTGAGTTCTTGTATACAATGACATCTCATCTTTTTTTTTTTTTTTCTTAAGTTCCCTAATGAGTGAGTACATCCCCTGCTTTTCTTTCTGGGATTGTGATAACTTGCTCTGGAGGATATCAGCCATATCCATCCATTTGCTAGCAAATTTTAGAATATCTTTTTTTTTTTCCAAAGTGCTGAGTAGTAATCCATTGTGTAGACGTACCAGAGTTTGTTAATCCATTCTTCACTTGAGGGTATCTAGGTTGTTTCCAGGTTCTAGCTATTACTAATAATGCTGCTATGAACATAGTTGAGCTAATGTCTTTGCAGTGTCAATGTGCTTCTTTAGGATATGTGACCAATAGTGGTATTGATGGATCTTTGAGGAGATGGATTCTCAGTTTTCTAAGAAACTTCCATACTGCATTCCAGAGTGGCTGAACATGTTTACACTCCCACCAACAATGGAGGAGTATTCTCCTTGCTCTGCATCCTCTCCAGCATAGGCTGTCATCTGTGTTTTTGATCTTAGACATTCTGACAGGTGTAAGGGCATATCTCAAAGTTGTTTTGATTGGCATTTGTCTGATGGCTAAAGATGTTGAGCACTGTTTCATGTGCCTTTCAACCACTTGTAATTCTTCTCCTGACAATTCTTTTTATAATTCTGAACCCCATTTTTTAAAAAGATAGTATGAGTTTTGGGCTCTAGTTTCTTGAATTCTCTATATATTTTAAAGATCAATCATTTGTTACTTGTGGGGTTGGTAAAACAACTTTCCCATTCTGTAGGCTGTTGTTTTGTCTTATTAACTGTAACCTTGGCCTTTCAGAAGCTTCTCAGTCTCAAGGTCAGAATTATTGATTGTTGTTCTTAGTGTCTGTGGTACTGATGTTATATGTAGGAAGTAGTCATCTGCGCCTATGCGTTGGAGGATATTTCCCACTTTCTTTTCTATCTAGTTCAGTGGGGCTGGGTTTATATTGTGGTTTTTGATACACTTGGATTTGAGTTTTGGCAAGGTGATAGGTTTGGATCTATTTGCATTTTTCTACACACTACCAACCACTTGTTGAAGATGCTATCTTACTTCCATTGTGTACTTTTGGACTCTTTGTTAAAAACCAGGTATTCATAGGTATATGGGTGAATGTTGGGGTCTTCTATACAATTCCATTGATGCACAAGTTTGGTTTTATGCCAGTTCCAAGCTATTTTTATTACAGTAGCTCTATAGTATAATTTGAAGGCAGGGATGGTGATGCTACCTGAGGTTCCTTTGTTGGCCAAAATTGTTTTGGTAATACTGGCTTTCCTGTTATTCCAAATAAAATTTAGTATTGTCCTTTCATGGTCTATAAAAATTGTGTTGGTATTTTGATGAGAAATACATTGAGTCTGTAGATTGCTTTTGATAAGATTGACATTTTTACTATGTTGACCCACCTATCCAGGAACAAGGGAGAACTTTCCATGTTCTGATATCCTCTTCAATTTCTTTCTGGAGAGATTTAAAGTTTTTATTTTTTCAAAGAGATCTGATACTTCTTTGGTTATATTTACACAGAGATATTTAATGCTATTTGCAGTTATTATAAGTGGTGATGTTTCTCTCATTTCTTTTTCAGCCTTTTTATCTTTAGTGTATAGGAGGGCTTACGATTTCTTTGAGTTAATCTTGTTTTCTGCTATATTGCTGAGGTGTTTGTTAGATGTAGAAGTTCCCTGGTGGAATTATGTGGGTTACTTATTTGTGCAATCATGTCATTTCCAAATAAAGATAGTGTGACTTCTTCCTTTTCAGTTTGTATCCCCTTAATCTCCTTTAATCTTTTATTGCTCTAGCTAAAACTTTGAGAACTATGTTGAAAAGATAAGGGGAGAGGGAACCACCTTCTTCAGTTCCTTATTTTAGTGGGATTATTTTGAGTTTTTCTCCATTTATTTTGATGCTGGCTGTCAGCTTTTTGTTAATAGCCTTTATTTTATTTAGATATTTTTTTCTGTATTCTTGATCTCTCTAGGACTTTTATTTTAAATGAGTGTTGGATTTTGTCAAAAGGTTTTTCAGCATCTAGAGAGATGATCATGTGTTTCTTTTCCCTCAATTTGTTTATATGATGGATGACATTTAGAGTTTTTTTGTATGTTGTAGCATCCCTGCATTTCTGGGATGAAGCCCACTTGATTGTCATGGATGACATTTTTTTATATGATGTTGGGTTGGCTTTGCCAGAATTTTTGCCCTAATGTTTTGAGGGAAACTGATTTGTAATTCTCTTTCTTTGTTGTGTCTTTTAGTGGCTTGGGTATCAGGGTTATTGTGGTCTCATAAAAAGAATTTGGCAATATTTTTTCAGTTTCTACTGTGTGAACAGTTTGAAGAGTATTGGTATTACCTCTTATTTGAATGTCTGGTAGAACTCTGCACAGAAACTATCTTGGCCTGGGCATTTGTTATTTGGGAGACTTTTAATGCTAGTTTCAATTTTCTTTGGTGTTATAGTATTGTTTAGATCTTTAATCTGACCTTGATTTAATTTTAGTAAATGGTATCTGTCCAGAAAGATGTTCATTTCTTATAGGTTTTAAATTTTTCTGGAGTGTAAATTTTCAAAGTATGACCTAATAATTCTCTGGATTTCCTGGGGGTCTGTTGATATGACCCTCTTTCATTTCTCACTTTGTTGATATGGATACTCTCCTCTCTCTCTCTCTCTCTCTCTCTCTCTCTCTCTCTCTCTCTCTCTCTCTCTCTCTCTCTGCTTTTTTGTTGGTTTGGACAAGGGTTTATATATCTTGTTGACTTTCCCAATGAACCAATTCTTTGATTCATTGGTTTTTATGCATTGTTCTTTTTGTTTCAATTGTATTGATTTCAGCTCTAAATTGATTATTTCCTGCTGACTCTTCCTTCTAGGTGAGTTTGATTCTAATTGTTCTAGGACTCTAGGATTTTCAGTTATGCTGATAGTCCTCTTGTGTGAGATTTCTTTTTTTCCTCTTTCTTTTTTTTATTATGAATAAAGTCACATTTTCTATCCATGTGTATCCTTATTCAAGGTCCCTTCCCCCTTCTATCCCCTCCAATCACTCTCTCTTCCCCACATCTGCCATTTCCTCCCTAGCATGGGCAGGAGATTCCAAGGACCCAATATTGCTGAGTTCTGCATCCACTCCGGGCAGATACAGTTTCCTCACCCCAACATCAAGACTGAGTCAAGTGTTCCTCTAGAGGGAGTGGGATATAAGGTACCAATCCAAGGTGTTTCAGATCCAAAGCTGTTCAGGGGTTGCTCTTTGCAACTTGGACATGCTTTGATTTTGCTTTCTTGTTTAGAGTCCACTAATGAGTAAATACATCACCTGCTTATTTTCTGTGTTTGAGAAACCTTGTTTAGGATAGTCTCCAAACCCATCCATTTGCTTGCAAATTTTAGGATATCGTTTTTTTTTATCCTGCTGAGTGGTACTCCCTTGTGTAGATGTACCACAGTTTGTTTATCCATTTTTCAGTTGAGGGGCATCTAGGTTGTCTCCAGGTTCTTGCTATTATGAATAATGCTGCTATGAACATAGTTGAGCTAATGTCTTTGGAATGCGAATGTGGTGTCTTTAGGGTATACACCCAGAAGTGGTATTGCTTGAGCCTTGGGGAGATTGATTCCCAGTTTTCTGAGAAACCACCAACTGCATTCCAGAGTGGCTGAACAAGCTTACACTCCCACCAACAATAGAGGAGTGCTCCTCTTCCTATGCAAACTCTCCAGCATAGGCTCTCATCTGTGTCTTTTATCTTAGCCAGTCTGACTGGTGTCAAGTGGTATCTCAAAGTTTTTTTGATTTGTATTTCTCTGATGGCTAAAGAAGCTGAGCACTTTGTGGGATTTCTAAAGTCTTCTCACTAGTGCTATGAATTTTCCTTTTAAGACAGCTTTCATTGTATTCCATAAATTTGGGTGTGTTGTGAATTCATTTTTGTTAAATTCTAAGAAGCCTTTAATTTCTTTCCTAATTTCTTTCTTGAACCAGAGATGGTTCAGTTGAATGGTGGTTAGTTTCCATGAGGTGGTAGCCTTTCTGTGATTCTTAATGTTGTTCAACTCTAACGTTAGACCATGTGATCTGAGATGTTTCAAGGAATTAAACTCAATTTTTTTGTACTTTCTGATATTTACTATGACTGAGTATGTGTTTAATTTTACAGGAAGTCCCATGGGATGGAGAGAAATATGTATATTTCTTTTTGTTTGGGTGTAGGGTTCAGTATTTATCTCTTAGCTACATTTGGGTCATAACTTCTGTTAGATCTCTCATTTCTCAGTTGAGTTTCTGTGTAGTTGACCTATCCAAGAGTCAAAGTGGGGTACTGATGTCTCCCACTATTAGTGTGTCAGATGTGATATGAGGTTTATGCTTTAGTACTATTTCTTTTACATATGTAGGTGTCCTTGTGTTAGGGACATAGATATTCAGGATTGATATTTTGTCTTGGTGGATTTTCCTTGCGGTGAACAAGTAGTGGCCTTCCTGGTATCTTTTTATTGATTTTTAGTTGAAAGTCTATTTTGTTAGTTATTAGAATGGCTATACCAGCTTGTTTTCTATGGCCCTTTGATTGGAATGTCTATTCTCAACCCTTTACTCTGCACATGTGTCTATCTTTAAAGTTGAGGTATGTTTATTGTATGCAGAAGAAGGATGATTTCTGTTTTTGTATCCATCATGTGTCTTTTCATAGGTGAATTGGGTCTATTAATATTTAGTGAATTTAATGACCCATGATTGATATTTCCTGTCATTTTTGGTAGTGGCTTGTATTTCCTTTTTGGCAAGGGGTGTTCTTCTGTGTGCTTATCAATTGTGTGTGGTTACATGTATGTTTCTGGTTTCCTAAAGTTGGAGATTTCCCTCTAGGGATTTTGGTAGAGCCATATTTGTACTTAGGTGTTATTTAAATCTGATAATGTTGTGAGATATCTTATTTACTCTATCTATGTTTATTGATAGTTTTACTTGGTCTAGGTTATCATCCATGCACTTTTAGTGTCTGTATAATATCTGACCAGTACCTTCTTACTTTCATCGTTTCCATTGAATAGTCAGGTGTTATTCTGATGGGTATGCCTTTATTGGTGATGTGGCCTTTTTTCTTTGACCTCTTAGTATTTTTTCTTTGTTCTGTAGGTGTAGTGCCTTGATTATTATATGGCAAGCAGACTTTTTATGTGGGTCTAGTCTATTTGATTTTCTGTAGGTTTCCTGTATCTTTATAGGAATTTCCTTTTTTTAGGTGGGGAAAGTTTTCTTCTATGGTTTTGTGGAATATATTTCCTGTGCCTTTGAGCTAGTATTCTTCTCTTTCTTTGTTTCCAATTATTCTCAGGTTTGGCCTTTTCATGGTGTCCCAGATTTCCCTGTCATTTTGTGTTATGATGTTTTTTGTTTTAGTGATTTCTTTAACTAATGTATGTATTACCACTATTGAGTCTCCTACCCCAGAGATTCTATCTTCCATCTCTTGGATTCTGTTGGTTATGCTTGAATCTGTGGTTCTGGGTCATTTTTTCAGATTTTCTATTTCTAGCTTGTCTCTGTTTGTGCCTTCTTTATTGCTTCTATTTCAATTTTTAATTCCCAGTAAAATTCTTTCATGTGTTTGTTTTCTTTTTCTTGTTTTTTTTTTTTTTATTTTCTTCAGGGCTTTGTTCATCTCTTCTAATTTTCTGTTTGTATCATTTTTCTATTTCTTTAGGGGAATTTCCTTATATTTTCTTTTAAGGCTTCTTTTAGTTTCCTAAAGCAATTTTTAAGGTTGGTTACTTTTGTTTCCTTTTCATTGTTATGTTCAGGTCTTGAAGCTATAGAACCACTTGCTTTGTTTAGTGGTGTCTTGTTGACCTGTGCACTGTTGTATGTATTCTTGCAGTGCCATCTGCCCATTGTTTTCTCAATTGACTCATGGTTAGTTTTTGGTCGACTCTTAGTGTCTTGTTGGTCTGAGGGCTCTTAATAAGCTATGTGTTTAAAGGGTCAGCTGTTCTTGTGAAGAAGCATTTCTGTTGTCACCTCTTTACCTTTCAGCTGTCTGCCTAGGGACTCAGCTGTTCCCCACACTGCCATTACACCAGCTGTGTTATGGGTGGACTATGCTCCGATTTGAAGCCAAGTGCCTGAATCAGGGCCTGGGTTCAGGTAGCAGAAGTCACCTCTGACCTCTGACCTCTCAGCTGTGTGCCTAGGGACTCCTCTGTTCGCCTGCTGCTACTATGTCAACCGTAGTCTGGGCAGAATATGTTCTTCCTGTCACAGGGAGCATATGCCACTGCTTCATCTCTCAGCTCTCTGTAATGTGCCCAGGACCAAGAGACTAGACTGTTCCCCCTCTGCTGTTATGCCAGAAGTGTTCTGGGCAGACTGTGTTCCAAGCCGAATCTGAGTGGCCATCTCAGGGCCTGAGTTCAGGTGGTGGAAAGCACCATCTGACCTCTGACCTCTCGGCTTTGCACGTAGGGTCTCTGTTGTTCCCTCTCTGCTATTACTAGCCATATTCTGAGCAGACTGTGCTCCAAAACAAAGCCAAGTGGCTTTCAAAATTTTATAATTCTTAAACTTTGAGTGTAGACATGATGAAAATAAGAACCTTAAATCCTAGCCTGTAGAAGGAAGTTTTAGAGATGTCCTCTGTCAATTCAAGGAGTATGATCTACACAGCAAGTTCCAGGTTAGCTAGGTGTTCATGGTGAGATTCATGTTGTGGTTTTCCTTCTTGGCCGTGTTCTCTGCTCAGTTCCATGCAGCAGCAAAAACAGCATACTATACAGATCTCTGCTCCATTATAATAACTAATAAAAGAAAATAAATTAAGAATAAATTTAGTTTTTTTTTATCCAAACAACCCACCAATTCCTATGTATTTGCAGATCATTGATGAATAAGAAGTAAGGAAATGATCACAGACAGACATCTTCAGATCATGCAGACCCCTTTTCCAGAGCAGAATGAGAGATCAAGAAGACCAGAGCAGACTGAAGACACACAACCCCTGTATCCACAACTGACTAAGATATTATTAGGAGCTGACTAAGAGTGAACAAGGAATCAGATACCAGTGCAAGAATACATATAACAATATAAAGAACAACAAGGCACCACCATAAGAAAACTGTGCTTCTATAACATCAAGACTTGAACAAAGCAATTAAGAGGAAATAGAATGAAACAGCATTAAAAATAACTTTATGAAGATCATAGAAGCTATAAAAGAGGATATTAAAATTTTCTCTAAGGAAATAGAAGAAAATGCAAACCAAAAATTGGAATAGATGAAAAATTCTTGAAAGAAAAAAAAAGAAAGCCAAGAAACAAAAAATCAACAAATGAAAGAAACATTACAGAAACTAAAATTAAAAATAGAAGCAATAAAGAAGGCACAAAATGAGGCAAAGGTGGAATAGAAAATCTGAAGAAACAAACTGGAACTACAGAAATAAGCATAAACAACAGAATCTAAGAGATGGAAGAAAGAATCTCGAATAGAAGATACAATAGTGAAAATAGATGTATCAGTCAAAGAAAACACTAAAACCAAAAAAGCCATAAATCAAAATGTCAATGTAATTTGGAACACCAAGAAAAGACTAAACCTGAGAATAATAGGAATAGAAGAAGGAGACGAATATCAATTCAAAGGCACAGATAATATATTCAATAAAATCATAGACTAAAATTTTTCCAATCTAAAGAAGGAAATGCCTAAAAAGATATAACAAGCTTAAAGAATACCAAGTAGATTAGACACTCCCCCCCAAAAAATTCTGCTCACCACATAGTAATCAAGCTACAAAAAACCCAGAACAAAGAAAAATATTAAGAGCTGTAAAGGAAAAGGGCCAACTTACCTATAAAGGCTGAGTCATCAGAATAATACCAGACTATTCAGTGGAAAAAATAAAAGAAAGAAGTTCCTGGTCAGAAGTTATATAGACACTAAAAGGGCATGGCAGTCAAACCAGATTACTATATGCAACAAAACTATTAATCACCATAGATGTAGTAAACAAGATATTTCACAAAAAATCATATTTAAAAATCATATTTAAACAATACCTACAATACCTAATCACAAATCCAGCCCTATAGAAAGCACTAGAGAAAAAACTCCAACATAAGGAACCCAGACACAACCGTGAAACAACAAATAATTGATAATACCACAGAAGAAAAGCTCAAAGAGAGGAAATACACACAAGGTACAATCAAAAACAACAAGAAATATAATCAGTGGTGATTAATTTTCCTTAATATCAATGGACTCATTTCACCTTCAAAAGGACATGCTCTAACACAATGGACACAAAAACAGAAGACATCTTTCCGCAGTATACACAAAGCACAACTCAACTTCAAAGTCAGACACAGGCTCAAAATAAAGGGTTGAGAAAAGGTTTTCCAATCAAATGGCTACAAGAAACAAGCTGGTGTTGTCATGGTAATATCTAACAAAGTAGACATCAAACTAAAATTAGTCAAACAGGACAGACATTACTTTCTCATCTCAGGAAAAATCAATTAAGATGAGATATCAATCCTGAACATTTATGCCCCTGATATAAGGGCACCAATATATGTAAAAGAAACACTACTAAAGCTTAAGCCCCACATAAAATGCCATACCCTATTAGTGGGAGTCTTCAATACCCCATTTTCACCCTTGGATATGTCGACCAGACAAAGATTCAACAAAGAATTAAGAGGTCTAACAGATGTTATAATGCAAATGGACTTGGTAAGTATTTACAGAAGCTTTCATCCAAACAAAAAGAAACAAACAAAAACAAAAACATATCCAAACAAAAACATATTTCTCAGCGCCCCAAGGAACTTTCTCTAAAATTGACTGAATAATTAGTCATAGGTCAAATATCAATAGATACAAAAAAATGGGTCTAACCCTTTGTATCATATCAGACCACCATAACCTAAAGTTAGAATTCAACAACAACAAAAATCATAGAAAGCCTACAAACTCATGGAAACAGGACATCTCTATATTGAACCATCATTGGGTCAGGGAAGATGTTAAGAAAAAAATCAAAGACTTTCTAGAATTGAATGAAAATGAATTCACACCTTACCCAAACTTATGGGACACAATGAAAACAGTGTTAAGAGAAAAATTCATAGCACTTGATATAAAAACCAAGAGATATCTCACAGAAGAGACCTAACAATTCAGCTGAAGGCTTTAGAACAATTGGAAGCAAACTCACCTAGAAGGAGTAGACAGCAGCAAATAAATCAAACTTAGGGCTAAAATCAATACAATAGAATAAAAGAGAACAATACAAAGAATCAATGATTCAAAGAGTTGGTTCTTTGAGAAATTAAAAAAGATAGTCAGACCCTTATCAAAACTAGACAAAAGGCAAAGAAATGAAAATACACATATAACAACAGACATTCAGAAAATCCAGAGAATTATCATAATTTGGAAATCTATACTCCTACAAAAATGGAAAACCTAAAAGACATTGACAGCTTTCTGAACAGATACCAATTACCTAAATTAAATGAAGAGCAAATTAAAAGCCTAAAAAGACCTATAACCCCAAAGGAAACTGAAATTGTTATTAAAAGTTCCCCAAATAAAAAAAAGCTAAGGACCAGATGGTTTCACTTCAGAATTCTACCAGACATGCAAAGAAAAAATAATACCAATACTCAGCAAGCTGTTTGATGCAATAAAAACTGGAGGAACACTGCCAAACTCTTTTTATGAGGCCAAAAGCACCCTGACACCCACGCCACTCAAAGATGCAAAAAAGAAAGAAAACTATAGACCAATCCTCTAATAAAAATTCATGCAAAATTACTCAACAAAATTCTGGCAAACTGATTACAAAAAAAGTCATCCACTATGATTAAGTAGGCTTCATTCTGGTTGCAGGGATGGTTCAACATAAGAAAAACTATAAATGTCATCCATCAGTTAAACAAATTGAAGAAAAAAAAAAACACATGATCATCTGAGATGCTGAAAAAGCCTTTGACAAAATCCAACATTCCTTATGATAAAAGTCCTAGAGAGATCAGGAATAAAGGGAAAATACCTAAATATAATAAGGGTGATTTACTAGAAGCTGATGGACAATATCAAACTAAATGAAGAAAACTTCATAGCAATTCCACATAAATTAGGAACAAGACATGGCTTTGCCCTCTCCCTTTAACTATTCAATGTATTTCTCAAAGTCTTACCTAAAGAAATAAGAGAAAGAAATTAAATTAAGGGGACAAAAATTGGAAACAGAAATGCAACTATCTATTTGCAAATGACATGATTGTATACATTGCCCACAAAATTCACAAGGGAAATCCTACAGCTGGTAATCACCTTCAACAATAAAGCAGGATACATGATTAACTCAAAAAATTGGTAGACCTCCCATATACTAAAGTTAAAAGGGTTGAAAAATAAATAAGGAAACCATCACTCTTTAACATAGCTGCAAGTAGCATTAAATAACTTGTTGTAACTATAACCAAAGAAGTAACATATCTGTTTGTCAAAAGCTTTAAATCTCTGAAGAAAGAAATTGAAGAAGATATCAGAAAATGGAAAGATCTTCCATGTTCCTGGATTGGTAGGATTAACATAGTAAAAAAAAAAAAAAATGGCAGTCTTACTAAAAGCAATCTGCAAATTCAATTCCCATCAAAATCCCAACACAATGTTTTACAGACCTTCAAAGAACAATATTTAATTTTATTTGGAATATCAGGAAAGCCAGGATTATCAAAACCCCACCATCTACCCCCACATCTATGAACACCTCATTTTTGACATAGAGGCAAAACGTATTCAATAAAAAAAAGATAATGTCTTCAACAAATGGTGTTGGTATAACAGGATGGTAGTATGTAGAAAAATGCAAATAAATGCAAATCTATCACCCTGCACAAAACTCAAATCCGAGTGGATCAAAGACCTCAACATAAACTCAGCTACATTGAACTTGATAGAAAAGAAAGTGGGAAATAGTCTCCAATGCATAGGCACAGGTGACCACTTCCTAAATATAACACCAGTGGCATAGACACTAAGAGCAACAATCAATAAGTGGGACCTCCTAAAACTGAGAAGCTTCTGTAAGACTAAGGACACAGTCAATCAGATAAAACAATAGCCCACAGAATGGGAAAAGATTTTTACCAACTCTACAAGTGACGGAAGACTGATTTCTAAAATATATAGAGAACTCAAGAAACTAGAGCACCAAACCTTAAATAACCCAATAAAAAATGGGCCTCAGAACTGAAAAGGGAATTCACAGCAGATGAATTACAAATGGCTGAAAAGCACTTGAAAAAGTGCTCAACATCTTTAGCCATCAGATAAATGCAAATGCATTAGAGAAACCACCATACACCCTTAAAATGGCTAAGATAACAAACACATATGATAGTCTATGCTGAAGAGGATGCAGAACAAGGAGAACACTCCTCCATTGTTGGTTGGTGTGAAAATTTACTCAGCCAATCTGGAATGAAGTCTGATGCTGTCTCAGAAAACTGGAAATCACTCTCCCCGAGGATCCAGCGATACCACTACTGAGTCTTAACTCTAAAGACTTACATTTGTACTCTAAAAGCATTAGCTCAATTATGTTTATAGTAGCATTATTTTTAACAATAAGAACCTGGAAACAACTTAGATCCTCTCAACTGAGGAATTGATTAACAAACTGTGGTACTTCTACACAATGAAGTACTACTCACCAGTTCAAAAATTGTTATAAAATTTGCAGGCAAATGATGGATTGGGAGAATATCCTCCTGAGCTAGGTATCACAAACCAGAAAGATAAGCAGGGGATTTAGCACTCATTAGTGGACTTCAAACCAAACATAAAGAACACTCAAGCTGCAATCTCCAACCACTGAACAGCTTGGGATCTGAAGGAATTTCAGAAAGACATCCAGGGAGTCTCCTAGGAAGAAAAAATAGAGAAGATCTCTTTAGCTAATTGGGAGCATAATGGGTTGCAACCAAGAAGTGGTGGGAACAAATCATGAGAGAAGAAGATAATTGAGTAAGAGAAACAAGAAGGAGGGAGAGAAAAAAAAAGAGATGGAGATTTTAATAGAGGAAAACAATATGGGGTTGGAAAAAGACCATGCTAGGGAAACCTCTAAGAAATCACTGGATGTCCCTATCTAGGTCTCCAAACAATAGCATAGGTGTTGCCTAAACAGGACTTCCTCCATAATCAAATGAATAACACCCTAAGTGCCATCATAGAATTTACATACAACAATGACTAGAGATTGGGGCAGGGATACATGGCTGAGCACTAGGTTGAGTTTCTTTTCCAGCTAATAGCTGAGGAGCAGATTCTATATGAGCAAGGGGTTAGGGACTATGAGGAAAATTCTCATAGAGATGGCTGGCTGACTGGAGCTCTGTGGAGCTCACTGAATCAAGAACCATCTGTAACCTAGGTACCATATGGAAAGGGAACTAAGCTCTTCAATGATAGGCAATTGTCCACTGACATGGGCAGTATGTGGAGCCACAAGGGGAGAGTTTGGACTGTGTTTCTGTGCATGGACTGGCACCTTGGAGCCCATTCCCTCCAGAGGAACACCTAACATAGTCTGGATATTACAATGAGGAAATTGAACTTGCCTGAAGTGGATGCTGAGCTAATCATCGTTGGGACCTCTTGTCTTTACTGGGCAGGGGATTGGGGGAGGCAGAAGTCTGATTGAGAGGAGCCAGGATGGGGAAAGGAGTTTGAACAAGGTGATACATAGATAAAAAATGAGACTTTATTTATAATAAAAATTAAATAATTAAATTGTACATAAAGAAAAAAAGAAATTATCATAAAATGAACATGTTTGTATAACCACCCAAAGTTCACAAATCAAAACATTGCATCATAAACATGTTCATCTGTCGATCACCAACATATCTTTCCTCCTCCATGTAAATAGTTATTGTGAATTTCTGAAGCAGCAAGTTACTTATAATTGTTTCTTGACTTTATACAAATAGAATCATAACTTTGTCTATATTTTAAATATAATTCTTACCTGAAAATATTTTGTTTGTATAATTTATTATTATTTTGTGTAGATATAAAGTGTATTAAAAACTAAAATTATTGAAATTTCTATACTAAGTAAAAATTTTGGTTTTTTTATATCTAAAGTTGTTATGAATATTTACCTTTATTAAAGATCACAAAATTACCTGAATCAATTTGTACTTCTCAAACTTATAATTGAAATACCTGTATCATAAGATACTGTACATTCTAATCTATGAGAAAAGTCTTTAAATATTATATTATCGATTTATGTCATTAATTAAATGTTTTTAGGCTTTAAGCATGTTCAGATGTCTACATGTATTTAACTTCTTTTTTCATGAATATAATATTTTGTGTAATATATTCTGATTGTTTCCCCTCCCCCAATTACTCTTAAATCCTGTGCAATTCATCACTTACCTAAATCCATATGCCCTTTTTCTCTTTTTGAAAAACAACATACTGAACTAACCAATATTGGGACAGTGGGACCATGGGACTCCCTGCTGCCTGCCCAGGGAGGGGATGGGGAGTTGTGGAGAAGAAAGAATGACCTGATGTGGTGGGAGGGGGAAGGGACCTTGAATAAAGATACACAAGGATAGAAAGTGTGACTTCTTTGTTAATAATAATAATAATAAAAAGAAAGAGAACAACTCTAAAATAACAATATTTTTGTTCTGAATCTAGCCTTTTATGGCTGAGACATATCTCCAGTCAAAATAGTTATAATAAAATTAATAAATTAAATTTCTCCAAACAGAAAAAGAAAACAGCAAATAAAATAATAGCAAAGGACAAAGCACATGAACATATATGCTGAGACAACCACTTTCTTACACACTGAAAGCCAATGGAAAAAAAAGCATACCATATGAATGAAAAAATCCATAAACTTAAAAAAATCCTGATAAAACATTATCAGACAAAATACTATTAAGTTTATCTTGTGTTGAACATCTAATGCTGGGAATTGGGTCTCCTGAACAGAAGTTTGGTTTATATATTCAGTGACCCTTTGAAGAAAACTGATATTTCTCTTGTGAGCTATTAACAATTGGAAATAGCTTCTGGGTTAGGTCTGGGGTTTTGTTTACTATTAATTTTCATCACTGGAAATTCATCTGGCTTAGACAGGTTCTGACCATGTACATAACTGTCACAATCTCTGTGAGTATGGCATACACTTTAACTTTTAAAAATTTTGGAGTATTGATGTCTCGTCATTCAAGGTAAGAGATTTTTTTTTTATTTTACTTTAAAATAATAATCATTAAAATATTTAAATAAACTTTTCAATTACTTTATACATTCTTAAATTTAACAATTTCAAAAATTGCTACAAGACCTTTCTGGCCCTTTAGCCACCTGTCAATACTTCTCAACTTTTATAATTATTTGATTAATAAATATTTTATCATAAGAGATATATTTACATCATTTTCACCTACTTTTTATTCTTTTCCCATGTCACTCAACACATTGTCAAATCTGTAACTTCTTCTATAATTAATTGTTGTTTAATATACAGACATGTGGTAGAAAGGAAAGATATATAACATTAAGAATTTGGAAATGACTTAGGTAATAATCTTACCTCTAATTAAATTTAAAAAGTTAGCTGCAGATACTAAACCAGCATAACACTAAATATTCTCATCTGTTCATTATAAAATTGTTTAAATATTTTTATCTTACCCTTGATAAAAATGTATATGTATCCAAAACCTAGATTTCTTAATTATCAACAAATTATTTTAGTGGTGTGGAACCTAAGTCAAATTCTGTAATGATATTTAGAACATTATTTAGAAACATCTAATCCCAAATGTACTCTTATATTGCTGCCCATTAATTCCCAACTTCACATATTACCATAGAAAGCTTCAATTGTTTTGTTTTGTTTTTGCTTAAATTTTGAGACAAAGGAGTAATTGTCTTAGAACATTGTGTTTCTGTCATACTCTTTATCAGTGACAAGGCCTTTTGCATTTTTTAACATTCTGTTTATTAAAGCATAATTAACAAAAGATTGTAAGAATCAGATAGAATGTAGGATACCAGGAGAGCAAGGCCATCTGGATCCACTTGAACTCACAGAAACTGAAGCAGGAAGCACAAGGAATATACAGATCTGTGTCTGGTCTTCATTTATCTTTAGTTCTCAGCATAGTATTGTTGTGGGAATCCATTGTTTGTTATCAAGTAGATCTCCAAATCTTGTTCCTTCCCTTGGGGACCTTTTCCTCTTGTTGGGTTTCCTTGTCCAGCTGCAATATGATTTTTTTACTGTCTTTTTATCTTTAATATTGTCATGTTTGGTTGTTACATCTTAGAAGTCTGTTCTTTCATAATAAGATACAGAAAGAGAGTAGATGTGGGGTAAAGTAAGGTGGGGAGAAACTGAAAGGAGAAGAGGACAGAAAACTATAATCAAGATATGCTAAATGAAAAAATAGCTATTTCAATAAAAGAAAAAATAATTGACAACAATAATAATCATATATTGTACAGTATAATACTTGACTATTTTTGACATAACACTTCTTAGTAATTTGTCATACTTTAGAAATAAACAACTTTAATTTTATATCAAATCATAATTTTTTAAAATTTAGAATTTCATGAAAATGAAAGTACTTTATCTACACTTTAATGTTTTGAAGTCTTTTACTGAACCTGGAGCTTATTGGTCTCATGAAGTCTCTAGGCAGTAAAACCAACAAAATAGCCTCACTTTGCTTCTCTAAACTGGGATTAAAACTATACAGTGAACAGTATATATTTCATATCATGCAATAAACTTAAAAGAAATTGGTTATTGGTGGCTATCTTTGTGACACTTTTCCCTTCAGATATCTTGCAGGCAAGATGCTATTGTAGATCAAGGCTTTGTAGCTTGCTTGGTTTTTGCATTTCTCTTTTGAAAGCATGCAGAGAATATTCCTGTACCAAAGATACTTTAAGAGGATTTGCTGGAGTAGATGCTGAACTAAGCTACATTGGGACCTCCTGCCCTTACTGGGGAGAAGATATGGAGAGAGGGAGAAGAGAGAATGACTGAGAGGGGCAGGAGGGGGAAGAGAGTTTGAACAAGGGGATCCATGGATAAAAAATGAGACTTTATTCATAATAAATTAAAAACAAACAAACAAAAAAAGAAAACGAAAAAAGCAATCCCATGTAGGCATTGGCTCAAAAACTCCATTTTCAGTTTGCTGTGTAGGTGTAGTCTTCAGCAATGGGCTCGTGCTGCCAGGTTGTGGAGAGTAAACAATTATCTTAGAAAAGAGTATACACACACAGACAGTGTATAAGAATTAAGTGTGAAGGGATACAGGAAAACAAACAAACAAAGACTCACAGTCATATGAAGAGTCATATGAAGTAGAATACACAGGGCATTCACATTTTTCACAGGTATTTTGTGTGTATTACCTTCTCCAGTAGAGTGTTTTTATGAGATTTCTACATGTGCCAATGAGGGAGTCTTGGATTCTTGAGCCTTCTCTTGGGTTCTTTCTCTTCTGTTAGTTTGTCATCCCCAACTTCCTTGTGATTTCTGTTTTCTTTTATTATATCTTATATTTTATATTAAATATAAATCAGTCAATTAAATAATTAATAAAAACCTAGCCACCATGGTAAATGTTAACAACTTAAATGTCAATTTATTGTGAGGTAAAATCATTTTTTTCTCCAATATAGAGATATTGGGTATATCAACCACACCAGAAGAGGCTGCATGTTCAAAAGTAGTTGACCAACACATAATGGACTCCATGTTTTTGTGTGGGTGAATTTTTGAATATAGTCTGATGAAATTTTTTAATGGGCATGGCTTTATTTTGTTTACTTGATTTGTGTGTGGGGAGTTCTGGGAGGGTTGTTGTTGTATTTGGTTTGTTAGTTTCTTTTAACAAACCCTTAAAGTCAGTAGGTAGGCAGAAAACGAAAATATAGAAGGACACAAGAGAAAGAAAGAATATAAAATATATTTAAATTTAAAAATTGCTTTAAAATTTATATATACATTAGATATATAAATTATATATCTAATATAGTTGTAACGTGTTTATATATGTACATATATGTACATATATAATGTTAACCCTGAAGCTGCATACAACTGGACAGCCAAACTAAGATCCTCAGGCTTGTGAGTTTACCAAATGAACAATCTCCTCAGGCTTGATTTGAGGTACTTTTATTATTATTTATTATAAACATAATTTTTATTTATATGTACTAAGTTTATTCATTTTTATTTATGTCATTCAACTTTTTACATAGACATGTATGTGCATGTTATGAATGTATATATTCATATATTTCACAACACTTTAATTTTATGACATTGGGGTTGTTTTAAGCTTTTGTCTAGTACAAGTATAGCTTATATAAATACATTTGTATAAATTATTTTTAGATGTTCTGTCCTTCTCTCCTAAATACCACTTTTGAATTTCATACACCATATTTACATCATCTCTACCCTTTCCTTCACTGTCCAGTTTACTCCTTCTTATCCCTATATCCACCTATAAAATAGATGACATTCTTTATTATATATATTACATATTGTATATCTAAACATATATTCACATAACCCACTGAATCCACTTGATAATGTTTCTCCTAAGAAAGATTACAAACCAATTTTTGAACTGTTGTGAATGGGCTCTCATTTAGGAAGCTTCCAGGGTCTGTCTTTAAAATTGGTTTTGTCTTAAGTGATAGATTCTTACTCTAAAGTTTCATAGACAGTCAAGTGCAGTGACAATGCTGTGTATTGTCATGGAGTCTTTAAAAGCTTTAATGTACAACTGAAATGTAAGGACCACTTAATTTCACTGATCATTTTAAAGATAGCCAATGGGTGGTGAGGGATAACATCAGTCTTTTTTCTTTTATGGCACCTGTGTCCAACTACTCTTCTCTAGAATACCTTCCCCAACAATGTTCACTTCTGACTACTGTTGTTATACACCCAAATATATAGATTGCTAGCTAGAATTGACAAATAAAAGATAACTTTTGGGAGCGAATCAACTACAGGGGTTTCTGAAGGGCAGATTCAGACCCCGCCCAGAGGTGAGGAGGGGACACAAGGCCTCAGCGCCTATATCCCAGCCTGGGAGGGAGAGTTGAGCTCCCATTGCTTCCAGTTCTGCTCCCAGGACCAAGTGCTGTCTGCAGAATCCCAGCACACTCTGGAGCAGGGGCAGGTAAACTCTGCCCCTGACCACATCCACAGCTCCTGCTGAGGGAAATTGCATGGCTCCCCGCCACGACCTCAAACTGAGCTAACCAACTACAGGGGTCTCTGAAGGGCAGATTCAGACCCCGCCCAGAGAAGAGGAGGGGACACCAGGCCTCAGCGCCTATATCCCAGCCTGGGAGGGAGAGTTGAGCTCCTATTGCTTTCGGTTCTGCTCCCGGGACCAAGTGCTGTCTGCAAAGTCCAAGCACACACTGGAGCAGGGGCAGGTAAACTCTGCCCCTGACCACACCCACAGCTTCTGCTGAGGGAATTTGCACAGCTACCCACAAGGACCTCAAACGGAGGGAACCAACAACCGCAGGGGTCTCTGAAAGACACATTCAGACCCTAACCAGAGAGGTGACAGGAGGCACACAAACCCGGGTGCCACAGCTGACCAGGACCCATCTAATCGTGAACCACTGAAGCCATGGGCAAACGTCAGTGCAAAAAATTACATAATAATAGAAAGGACAACATGGTAACTCCAGAAGAGAGTGGCGATCTTACAAATACAAGACCTGAACTGAGCAATGAAGAGGAAACAGAAGGAAGCAACACCAAAAATTCCTTTTTGATGATCATTGAAGCTCTAAAAGAAGATATGAAAAAAAGCCTTAAAGAAATAGAAGAAAATACAAACAAAAAATTGGAAGAGATGAACAAA
>PVIH01023619.1:0-24452 GCA_004025045.1 Sigmodon hispidus | reverse complement strand
GGGGTGATGGGATGGGGTGATGGGATGGGTGATGGAAGGGAGGGGTGAGGTGGGAGAGTGAGGCAGCATAAGCTAAGGGATGCAAATGGCTTCAGACACTTGAGAGCTCTTCCTCGAGCTTCCAGAGGAAACTAGTCCTGCAGACAGACTTTAAGCCTCTGAGCCCCAGAACTGTCAAGGCAACAATTCAGTTGTTTGGGGCCACCAAGCCTCTGGCTAATTGTCACTGGAAACTGACTGGAGGGCACACTAAGAAAAGGGACAGCTAGCCCAACAGTATTTCCTGCAAGTGAGCACTAAGCCCTGCAGGAGTCATGCTCTGTCAGCTCTTATTCCAGCTGCTGCTGCATGTGCCCATGCCCTTCATTTTTCCAGATGTATAAAAGGATGACCTCTCATACTTCTGTCCTGTAGTTAACAATAAAAATTTTAAATTAATTTTCCCACTACAACCTTCTTCGCAGACAGCTAGTTGCTTTCTGGAAAATAATGTCTGATGGTCAAACCTTCCACTCCCCACTGATGACAGACTAAAAGCTGGGGCAGTTCACTTGAAGTAAATTGCATAAAAATTAGCCTTGGACCCTTTAAGTCTGCCTGAATACAATGGAGGCTTTTTATTCTGTCTACCCCAGCTTACTAAAGCCATTTAACTATCCCGGGGCTCTGTGGGATTTCCACTGTAGAAGCTGCAGCTGAAATTTTATATCCATGTATTCCAGAGATGACGTTTACAGAGACAGTGGTGGAAAGGCCAATGCCATGACTTTCTGGAATCCTCTCCAGATTTGTAGGGAGAACAGGACTGCGGTTTGGCTGTTGCAGCATGGAGTTCTCTCTGTGTATCAGCAGAGAGCAATTCCAGACGCCAGGCTGGGGACAATAACAGAGTCCACATAAACAGCATGAAAACAACAAGCAGTCTCTGTGTTCTGGGGGAATTCTTGAAATTTGGACCAAGACTCTCAATCAACTTGCAGATCAATGTGGTATTATACTAGTTCTCTCTCTCTCTCTCTCTCTCTCTCTCTCTCTCTCTCTCTCTCTCTCCCTCTCTTTCCCTCCCTCCTTTTGTTTTCTTTTACTTCTAAATCATACTACATGTAAGGGGGAAGACAATTACCTTCTCACTTCACTTAAAAAGGAAAGTATAATAACTTTATTTTTAAAATAATCCAGGACTGGGCCAGACATGCTCTTTACTATTTAACTCCTAGTTCTCTGGAGCCAGAGGCAGATGATCCCTAAGCTGGAGGCCAGCCTGGTCTACAGAGAGAGGTAGAAGAAAGGAACTTGAAGTTGACCCAAGCCTCCCAAGAATTCCATGGCACGTGTATATCTGCACTCACAGCAGAGCATTCAGTCTGAGGATTTCGTGGAAATATGATCTTCCCCTTTCAGCCTGAGGATTCGGTAGTGGTGAGAAGTTTCTGTAGCATCTTGTTCGTCTGTCTCTCTGATCTTTCAGCATTACCCCAATATCTGGCTCTGGGCTTTTATTATAAAACCAATTAGGATTCATGCAGCAAGAGACCCTGTCTCAAAAATAGATAGATAGATAGATAGATAGATGATAGATAGATAGAGGAGTCAGTTGGGCATGGTGTTTTATGCTTGTAATCTCAACACTGAAAAAGTTTAGGCAGGATTGTCTTGAGTTCAAGGCCAGCCTGGGCTACAATGTTACTGTCTCAAAAAACAAAATAACAGCAAAAAGGGGACCTCAGATTTTCAACCCTGTAAGTAAGAAACAAAGGTTTTGAACTCACTATGTAGCTGAGGATGGCTTTGAATTCCTGATCCTCTTGTCTCCATTTAAGTATTATAATATGAGTGTCTACCACACCCAGTTTGATATATGAAATTCTTAGTTTTGTTTGGTTTGGTTTGGTATTTGTTTGGAGTATAGACCAGGAGAATTTCAGCCTCTAGAACATCAAGGTTACAGACGTATACCACCATGCCCAGTTTCTTAAAGGTTTTTAGATTAGTGATTTTATCATGGAGGGTTCAGCACACAGCATAAAAAAATCTACTCAGTGATTTCTTCTTCCCACCCTCTTAACCCCTTCTAAGAGCTTTCCATTCTCCCAGGTCTCCCAGCACCTTGATTCTGCCTGTTCTAGCCTGCCTCTGAGGAAGAGGAGGCCTGAGGCTGCAGACATCTGATCCAAGTCTTTCCACAGATTTCCAACTAGGACTCAATCCTGAAGACTCATGAACCTCATTAAATACAGCTATTCTAGTTGTGAGTCCCCTAAGATCCAGGGCGCACCCTTCTGAGGCCACTGGTGGCCATGACACAAGGTGAATAACCAATAGTCAGGCAGGCGCAGGTATGATAACCCAGCCAAGCAATGCGTCTCCAATGACTAGAACTGTACAGATTGGTGGCAAACCCATGCCAAGAGGAAGCATCAATTTGAAATGAGCTTTCTGCCACAGTGTCAAGTTAATTTATTAAGATCTGGAAACTGGTAAAAAGGACTTCTGACTGCTTGAGAGGTTTTTGGTTTTTGTTCTTTTCTTAAAGCTTAACATGGTTGCTTTCTCAACTTTACAAATGTTTAAACAGTTTACAGAAACTGCATAGTTCTGTGTATTGTTCAGCTTTTCTCTTGCCAAACTGAGACTCATTTGAAAGGATTGGGATTGAGGCCATTCTGTTTAGTTCTATGGGGACGTGGGAGCAGTTTGCAGGCATGTGGTAACAGTTTCCACTTGCAACATAGCTCGGTACTATGTTCGCTGCCTCTATTTATTTTTTCTCTTTTTTTGAGATTACAATTTAATGACAGTATTTCTCCCTTACCTTTTCAACCTCCAAACTTCCAACTTCCATTTACCCCTCCCCACTCTCCTTCATATTCATGACATCTTTTTTTTTAATTAAATGTTATTGCATGTATGTGTAGTCAGATTTTTCTTTGGGCCACCAGCTCACAAATAATGACATGGAGACTTATTATTAACTATGATAAATTGCCTTTATCTTAGGCCTGTCCTACTAGCTCTTATAACTTAAATTAACCCATATTTTTTTAATTAATCTACATTCTACTACATGGCTCTCTCCCATTCTGTGTGTCTGACTCATTCAGCATCTCCTGGCCATCCTGTGAGCCTTGATTCCTCCACCTCTTCCTCTCTTCTTGGAAATCTCATCTATCTCTCCTGCCTAACTATTGGCTGTTCAGCTTTTTACTACACCAATCACAGCAACACATTGTTACACAGTGTACAAATATTCTCCAACATGTATATATGTATATACATATGTATTCCTACATATAACCTGTTTAGTCCATATGATGCTACCCATTTGACACTGGACAACTGACCACGTGCTTTTCTCTGGAGAAGAGTCCCTCTTCCGTTCTCATGCTCCTCAGTTGCATAGGGTCAAGACTTTCTCTGAAGGGTTGTCACTTCCTCTGGTGTCACCCCTTGTTCATTTGGGAGGTCATGTTGGTGAAAGTTTATGGGTGTTCACTGTCTCCATTTGGAAGGCTGTTTGTTTGAGCTTCAGACAACTATTGTCTAATTTTTTAGAGATTAAGGTTGTTCCTTGCATTTCTGTGTATACTGTTTTGTTTTGTTTTTGTTTTGTTTTTCAAAACTTTAAAAATAAACTTTCATATTATATGTATTTCTTAATTATAAATTTAAATGTATAAACCTATGTCACTATATATATACATATATATATATACGTACATATATATATTTTAAAGGATCCAAGGGAGCAGAGGACTGAACCATGTAGGGAACGCCCAAAAAGAACAGGAAGCACTCAGCCTTTACTGGGTACTGGGTACTGAGTACTGGTGTTTCTGGATGTTTTGATGGTCATCCCTGCCTTTCCTTGCTGTCCGAGAGGAACAAATGTATATACTAAACAGGTGCTGGGTCTTTCCTTCCCTTCCTGAAAGGTTTTGCTATCTTCTCTTGTTGCTGTTTTGTGGTACTGGGGATCAAGCTGAGACTTTTTAATGTTAGTATTAATATTAAATTAATATTTGAGTTTCAGTGGATTGAAGAGACAATTTGGTAGTTAAAAGCACTGGCTGCTCTTTCAAGAGCCTAGGTTTGATTCCCAGAACCCACAGTAACTCACTGTACTTCAATTCCACAAGACCTGGTGTCCTCTTCTGGCCTCCTCAGGCAGCAGGCACACACATGGTATACAGATATATGCAGACAAAATACTCATACACATAAAACAAAACAAAACTTCCAGGTTGTGAGGACCAAATAGGAATACATGACTGAACATGACTGAATGTAAAATATTCTGCTTATGGGATGGGATCATCTACTGAACTACAAATTTGATTTTCACTTCCAAGTGCTGTTGTGTTTTCTGTATGTAGTCGTTCTTCAGCAGTGGGAAGGTAAAAACCTTCCCTATATCCAGGGGAGGCTGAAGGTCTTTGAAGGTGGATGTAGAAGCTGAGCTTGTCTGGGAGACCAGCATAGATCTTCCTGCTATAATAATATAAGAAGGTTACAATGGATGGTACTGTGCTCCAACCTCATCTGAGAACCCAGACATTCATCTCCAACTGCCAAGAGGAGGTTCAAACCTTAAGGTTTTCTTAAGCAAGGGAGGTGTTTGCCCTTCCTGGAGCAACCACATCTAAGGACTGGGTACCTTAGTTTAGAACATCTCTGAGGGGCTTCTCTGGTCTCCTCATGGTATTGGTGGCTGTATTATGAGAGCATCACAGCCCAGCTTCTCCACATGCCCAATTTCCTTCCAAGACATTGTCCTCAAACACACCCCTCAGCTTTCTATGGGCATTTCTTTATCTCAGTGCAGCTTCATCAATACCTGGAAAGGGGCCCTCAAGGATGCTTAGAGGTCTGGATCTCATTCCCAGATTTCTCTCAGTCCTAGCACAGGAGAAGACTTCATAAGAGAATGGGCATATGTTGCATTGGAAGAGGAGCTCTGTGCTGGTAATCTTATGTCAACTTGACAAACTAGAGATATCTTAAATGAGGAAACCTCAATGAGAAGATGCCTCCATAAGAGGCTGGCTGTAGGGCATTTTCTTAATTAGTGATTAATGGGGGGGACACAGTCCTTGCTGGTTCCACCCCTGGGCTGGTGGTCCTGGGTTCTATAAGAAAGCAGGCTGAGTAAGCCACAGGGAGCATGCCAGTAAGCAGCACCCTTCTATGGCATCTGCATCAGCTACTGCCTCCAGGATCCTGCCCTGTTTGAGTTCCTGCTCTGAATTCCTTCACTGATGAACAGTGATAGGAAAGTGTAAGCCAAAGAAACCCTTTCCTCCACAACACTGCTTTTTGGTCACTGTGTTTCATTACAGCAATAGAAGCCCTAATTAAGATAAGCTCTGTACAACCCCAAAGGGATACTAAAATTCTTTCCAAACTCTGCACCATTGCTTCTGCCTGTCTTTAGAACAGATAAAATGACATCCCCATTAGCCAATAAAGAAACATGCAACCTCCTCCAAAGTCAATAGACATTTATAGCAGATAAAGCAGGACCCCAGTGTCACTCTCTGGGTGTATGCCTGCTGTCATCTGGGGCATACAGCAAAATGTTTTTAGAGTCCACTGTCCTCATGTTTCCCTTGGCACCTACGTAAATTCCCAGGGTTATTTCCGGAACTCAAATAAACAAGCAGAACCTCAGCCTGAACTAAGAGAAAGATAACCTCAGACAACCTCTCCTCCCCTTAGGTACATAGACCTTGTAGCACGTGGCTCAGGAGGATTGTTCTCAAGATACTTATGCTCTTTAAACAGGTTTTGCTGTAGAGCCTCTTAATCAGCCAAAAAGGATACAGGAGCAGCCTTTTATGTGACTGAGTCAGAAGACATGATTAAAAGGAGGTAAATTTTGTGGCAGGGGCATCAGTTAACCCAAAGGACGCTAGCAGGTTAGAAGATATATATATAGATATAGATATAGATATAGATATATATATGATATGGACAGTAAGTGCAAAAGGATTGCATTTCCCTCTAAAGCTACCCCAAGAGAAGACTGCTGATGCAAGTAGTTTGATGGGTAGGTAATCCCAGGAAGATAAAATAAAAAGCAGAGAGAATGAAGCAGAAAAGAGAAAATGTAAGGCAAGATATGTTCATAAACCAGTTACCACTAAGGGCAACTGAGACTCAGGACTGCTGAGATCTCCTAGGGAAACATGGGAACCATCAGAAGCTCCACTAGAGGCCAGAGGCTGCCAAGCCCAACCAAAGGTTCCACTCTCCATCACATGAGCATTATTCCTGGGCGTGTTAACTCCCATGTACTTTCACAACATACCTGAATCTGGCTCAGTGGCTTTATACTGTCTTAGGGAAAGCAGAGGTGTATCCATGTTGGCCTGATAACAGAAGTTTATCCAAGGTGCCCTGAAGCAGGTATGTGGGGGTATGTATGATGTGCCAAAACACCCCACAAACATCTGTTACAGGTGTCTAATAAAATATAAGTGGAATCTGGGTGTGGTGCACACTTGTAATCCTAGCACTCAGGAAGCAGAGGTAAGGATTTAGTGTTCAAGCTTGTCTGATCTATGTAACAAGTTCCAGGATAACCAGGCTATATGGTAGTCTAAAAACACCCAAACAAAACAAACATATAGGGTGCATCAAGATGGGTGCACTTAGGTTATAGTCGGGGCATAGGACATTCTTATGGCAACTTTCCTTTTGAAAAGTTCTGCTTTTCTCTCCTTCACAGCCATCCACAGTCGCTCCTCAGAGATATCCATGTCCCAATCCCTGGACTCTGTTAGGACATTAGATTACATGGTAGAGGGGAATAAGGTTGTTAATCAGCTGGTTTGGAGATGGAGGATTATCTTAGATTATCCATCTTGCCTAAAGAAACCATGAGATGTAGGTGAATTTTTCTTTGGGCTGCCAGGTCACAAATAAAAACATGAAGACTTGTTGTTAGTTATGAAAGCTTGGCCTTAGCTCAGGCTTTTTTTTTTTCCAACTAGCTCATATACCTTAATTAATTCATGTTTTTAATTTATGTTCTGCCACATGGTTTATACCTCTCTTCCATACTGCATGTCCTGCTTTCCTGCGTCCTCTTCATCTGGCTGGCTACTCCATCTTTCTTCTTCCCAGAGTTCTCTCTCCACCCAGATATTGGATGGAGGGAGAACTAGAGAGACCTAGCTATTGGTCATCCAGTTTTTTACTACACCAATCACAGTAATACATATTTACACAGTGTACAGATATCTCACAACAATGAGAGGCTTAGACCTCTCATTGTGGAAAGGGGATGATGTACCAGAAAACATAGACCCAGGGCTCTGCTAACCATGGAAAGGGAATCGTAGTCTGCAACTTCTTTCTGTCCCAACAGGAAAAGGAAAAGATTCCAGGAACAAAGAGGCAGCCTACGCTTCATGAATTTGGCTGCAAAGCTCTCCCCTTTGTGAGAACTACAAGTTTATATCCATGCCAGCAGATTCTTTGTGGACCCAATCACTTCTTTAAAAGAGCTGCTCAAATTCTGCCTTCCCTAAAGAGCCCACCATGACCAGATTTCTCCAAAACTCTTAGACTTAGACCATTGTATGAGGGTGGCAACAGAACAAACAGAGCCTCACAGACAACTTGGGTGTGGTATTGTACCTGTAATTCCAAAACTAGAGATGTGGATGTGGGATAAGGAGTTCAAGACCAGCCTTAGCTATATAGTGAGTCTGAGGCCAGTGTGTGCTACCCCACAAACAAGCAAAACAAAACAAACAAAAACTGGTGTGAAATGTCATTCTATACCCTGTGAATATGCTTTATTACCATTTGTTAATAAAGAAGCTTTTTTGGCTTGTGGTAAGAGAGCTTAGAGGCAGGCAGGAAATCCAAGCAGAGACAAAGACAAAGGAGAACAGAGCTGGGGAGAGAAGCTGCAGGCTGCCACCCAGGAGGCAAGATGTAATAGAACACAGGTAAAGCCACAGAACACGTGGCAATACAATAGATTGATAGAAATGGGTTAAGTTATAAGAGCTAGTTGGTGATGAGCCTGAGCCATAGGCCAAACAGTTTGTCACTAATATAAGCCTCTGAGTAATTATTTTATAAGCGGCTGGGGGACCTCAGGTGGGAGAGATTTTGTCCCTTGGGTCCAGGGCAAGACAAAAAATTTCCAGCTACAACCACCCCCCAAAAAAATCAAGACAGCAAGATGGCTCAAGGTAAAGGCATCAGCAGCCAAGGCTGCTGACCATCTGAGTTCAGTATTCAGAACCTCAACATGGAAGGAGAGATTGTCCTTTGACCTCCATGTTTAGGCTTTAGAGAATGCTCTCTCTCTCTCTCTCTCTCTCTCTCTCTCTCTCTCTCTCTCCCCCCCCTCTGTCTCTCTCTCTCTCTCTCTCTCTCTCTCTCTCTCTCTCTCTCTCACACACACACACACACACACACACACACACACACACACACACACACACACTTAAGTAATTTTTTAAAGGGGAGCAAGGGTGAGAAAGAAAAACTGCTAACCCAAGCGACTTTTTCCATTCATAAATATTTTTTCACAGACAATAAAAATCTGTCCCCAGGGAAGCCCTGACTTGTGTATATTGAATCCCAAGACATGTTTCAATCATAGCTGTTAATAGAGTAGAAGACAGTAAAGACTGAAGACCGCTGGTGTAGTTCACTCCAGCATGCAAATCTGATCATGGGACCCCTTTTCTCAGAGCCCACATGGTTAGGATTTATTATCAGACAAATGGATGTATACTGTTGGTGGGGTCATGAGACCCAGAATTAGCCACATCAGCAAAGCCAGAAGAATAGGAGGTTGTTTTCTTACTGTTTTTCTTGCCCAGTGAAGCTTCTAGATATCTCCTTAGAAAAATGTGTTTTTAAAGCATAAGCCAAACATCAAGGAATGCAAAGGGAGACATTTATATTGAAATACACTTAAATATGTTCAAGATAGTTGTAAATATATTTTTTATTAACACTTTAAATATAAAATTTAGAGGACTTGGAGAGACAGCACAGATGTTAAAGACATTGTCTGTTCTTACAGAGATCCTGGGTTTAATTCCCAGTATCCACAACTCCAGTTCCAGGGAATCAGATGCCCTTTCTGACTTCTGAGGACACCAAACACAGGCATGCTACACAGACGTGCATGCAGGCAAAACACCCACACATAAAATCAATAATCTAATTTTTAAATGCCATGATTTTGAATTAGTTGATGAATAAAAATTGTAATACACCTGTGGTTGGATAGGTGGCTGAGCTGGTAAAGAAAGGTAATTGCCTGATGTTAAAAGTTTAGTCCCTGGAACCCGAATGGTGGAAGAGAAACCCAGCTCCTGCCGATTTCCCTCGGACATCCACAAGTGAGTTCTGGGATGTGTGTGTATGTTCACACGCACACACGCACACACACACACACACACACACACACACACACACACACACACACACACACGCACACACGCACGCACAATGTCTAATTTGGAATTATCCATGGGCATTATTTCCTTCCTTACTTTTTCATTGGTGACAAGGCCACAGATTTTGCTACTATTACTATGGCTTCTTACATTCATCACTGAAGGAAAAGGCCCCTTTGTTAGAAGCTTCTGGACCAGCTGATCTCTACCCATAGAATTCTTGACAACCACCAGCCTTCAGGGTCAGAAGTTCCGGATTACCATTCTACATTTCCTAAAAGTAAGCCTGAATTAACTTTAAAAATTCAAATTAAACTTGAAAAATTTTGTGCTGATGATTAGAAATGGAAATCCTTGTACGTGCTAAGCATATCTTCTGCCACTGAAGATATATTCCTACCCCAAGCCCACATTATAAAATACATATTATATAAGACCTCCTCTCCACTTTTCTAGCCCTGACACCCAATACCACCACTTCTCCTGATTCTTCCTGGGCCTTAGTTGGCTAATCACCGAATACCCACAGGAGACATAAACCAGCCATTATATTTCTTTCTGTTTACTAAGAGTTGACACTGTGCCAGGTTCAGATTCTTTAAAACCATTATCTAATCTAACTCAAGGAGGGTGTAGCTATCTGCCATTTGAATCATAGATAGTATGACAAGGGATGATATTAATAGCAATAAAGTAACTTGCCCCAAGTCAGTAAGTGAGGAGATGGTGGAGTAAGTCAGCCTGAGTCCAGATGAATCCCCTGAGCATCTCTCAACAGACCTTTGGATGTTTCAGTGTGACTGTGAGCATGCCTGTTTCTCACCCCTAGAAGTACCTTTATTACCCCTTACAGTAAGTGCTATGATGTCCCACTCATAAACTGTTGGTGCCTGTTCTGCAAACACACACAGAGAGAGAGAGAGAGAGAGAGAGCGCGCAGGCTGTAGTGTCCGGAGGTTAATGCCCCCAAGAGAGCTTTAACCAGTGATGCTGGCAGTTGATGTATAAATCCCCGCCCCCGTGCCGTGTCTCTTGGGTAGGGTGTCACTGAGGCACAGCCTGCCCTGTTTCCTAGCATCCCCAAGAAGGATTGCTCTTCAGGTGCCTGCAATGACTTGCTTTGTAATTCTCTTTTAGGGTTCTGTCATCTCCCCATCTCACTTTCCCATCCTCTGCTGAAATTTCCTGGGATCATTAAGACAACTACGTACACTGGCACTTAGGGTTTGCTTTTGGGGGATGCTGGATATCGGAGCTGGGATTTCTTTTTCTTGGTGGCATCAGCTCTTCTCTTCCCTTCAAGCCCAACTCCTTGAAGGAAGGCTGCTCAAATGGCCTTTCGGTGGCTAGTTTACAAATCAGGGTATGTGTAGGCTTTCAGTTATTGATGTAATAAATAACTTCAAATGCACTGGCTTAAAATAGTACCCATCTTTTATCTCCCAATTCCACAGGTCAGAGTTCACAAGTTCAAGGTGGATATCTGGGTGTCTGCATTGGTTCTGAAAAGTGCCATCAGTGTTCCATCCCTTCTGGGAGTCCTGAAGGTTCATCCTATGCTTCTGAGATTGGTGGCCAAATTCCAATCTTCTGTTCCACTTTCCTTGCTCATTCTGAAAAAGGGCCCATCTTGGCCATCAGAGGCTTTCTGTAGGCCTCTTAGCAGTTTCCATATGCCCTCTGAAGAACAGATCACATCTTTGTCAGAGCTTCAAATCTCTGCCTTTGGTTTCTGTCAGTGGAGAAAACTCTGCTTCTAAGGAATATGATCTAATTGGAACAATCCAGGTAATTCATGTTTCATTAAATACCTTTGGTGCCTGGTGAGGTGGATCATGCCTAGAATCCTAACATTTGAAAGATGGATAAACACATTGAGGTCCTGGCTACATAGCAGCCAGAATGATGCTGACCCCGAGGGCTGGAAATGTAGCTCAGTAGTAGAGCATGGGCCTAGCATCCTCAAGGCTGATTCCTCTCTATCCATGTAAAAATGAGCTTTCTTCCGCAAGATCCATTTTGTCCTGTCATATATTTATAAGCCAGAAGTGGGTGGGGATAGGCATTTTGGGGTTGCTTTGGTTTCTATATTCATCTTCCTCATGTATCAATTATCTATTTCTTATAAAGAAAACCCTGAAAATTCCATGAGCTAAGTTAGCAATCGTTTTGTGTCCTCAGGATTCTGGAGTCAAGGCTGGGCTCAGCTGAGATTTTTATTTGTTTGTTTTGTTTTCCTGTTCTTGCTTGGGTTTGCTTTCACCTTGGGCCTGGCCTCTCCTACTCATTCTCTTCTTTCTTTCTCTTTTTTAAAAAAAGATTTATATTTTTAATTACATATATATGTGTGTGGGTGGGTATGTGCACATTAGTGCAGATGTCTGTGGAGACCAGAAGAGTGTTGAATCTCCTGTGTGCTGCCTAAAGTGGATGTTGGGAATTGAACTTGAGTCCCCTAGATGTGCAGGCAGTACTCTTAACTGCTGAACATCTCTTCAACCCCATCTCCTTTCTTGATAGTCTAACCAGTGGTTCTCAATCTTCCTAATGCTGAAACCCTTTAATACAGTTCCTCATGCTGTGGTTACCCCCAGCCATATAATCATTTAGTTGTTACCTCATAACTAGAATTTTGCTACTGTTATGAATCATAATGTAAATATCTGGAATTTGACCCTGTGAATGGATCATTTGATTCCAAAAGGGTTAAGACCCACAGGTTTAAGCTCAGTGTCTTTGCATGGTAGAAGCAGCAGACTTCAGAAACATCACCATATCATGTACTTCTGCCCATTGTTTGGTCAAAGCATGTGTTCAAGCTTGCCTGAGTTGGCCACAGCAATGTAATTACCTCAAGAGCAGAGCCTGAATTTCTGGTTATTTTTACATCTCCCCCCCCCCCTCAAATTTTCATATGGTAGGTACATAACACTTTGGGAGTAAGTATATTTATAAATATCCTATAAACTGTAACTGTTGGATGGTATGTTTGTTGTACTATTATGTTTGTTGTATGGTATTACTATTGTACTGTTTTATTGCATTATTGCCTTTTTGAGCCTCCAGCAATCTCTCTGGATAGCTGTGTGGAAAAACAGAAATTCTGATGTCCAGGAAACTTTGGCCCCAGCCCCGGGTGTAGTAAGTAAATGCTTCAGGCTAACAAAATCGGATGGGAGTTTGAGATGTGTCTCATTTGGCTTCTGGAAAAGTCCCCGATGCCTGGACCTAGAATCCAGTTTTTCTCTCTTCCTTGTCTCCTGTTCCCACATCCGTATTTCTTTGTCCTTGCATCAACTCATAAAGTAAAGGCTTGAAGCAAAGTCGTCCTCCCTGGGACCTTGTCATTCTCCCCGAGATCCTTGTGACCCCCTACAGCTGCCTTAAGGGATTTCTACTTGGCCTTAAACTTCCTGTGTGGATTCTGCCTTTGTACAACTTTTTATGCTGTTATTAAAAATATCACTAGGCTCCAGTCTGCCTCACTTGGTAGGACATACCACAGATGGTTCTCCTGGTCTGAAACCAGCCTTTCTAAATAACTGTGCCAGCCTTTTGAGAAAAACAGTTCAACCATCTAAATAAACTTTATGCTGAGGCCAAAGATTTTCATTTGCTAATTCTAAGACATCCTATCTCCCCAAACACGCGCGTGCGCGCGCGCGCGCACACACGCGCGCGCACACACACACACACACACACACACACACACACACACCCCTGTGGTGATATATTTTGTATTTACTAAATCTAGTCTGAAATATCAAAGAGAGAAAGCAGACCACAGTCAATTCTCAACCAGCCAACTTCTCAGAGTAAAAGCTATCTTCAAGAGTCCTCAGCCTGGTTCATTGTTTCTATAGAATAAATCTCTGTTTTCCTATGCCTGCCTTGAATATCTTCTTTGCCCAGTTGTTTCACTTCTGGATTCAACTCTACATCATATTCCTAGAATTAGGATTAAAGATGTAAACCACTACTGTTTGGTAGTTAGGCCTTGAACTAACAGAAACACCAAAATTTATGTCCTTGGAGTTGTGGGATTAAAGTCGTAGGTCACCACTCCCAGGCTTTCCCATGCTGTGATTGAAGAGTTACCTCTCTCTGACCCTCCTGGCTTGACTGTGGGTGGATCTGTTCTTTGATATTCCAGACTGGTTTATTAAGTATATCATCACCACACACACCAGTTGTTCTATATTTGAAAGTAAATGGAAACTGGTTTCTGTTGTCCAGAGCTCTACCCACAGAGAGACCACTGAAGCCAGAAATGTCCAGAATGCAAACAGCAATGTTTATTGGCAGTGTAATACAAGCCAGGCAGGGAGCAGACTTCAAGCTTCTGTGACAACGGTACAGGAAGTAGCTGCTGCCCTTAGCTACAAGGGTTTTTTGTTTTTTTGTTTTTTTAATAGGAAAAAGCTATAACAAAATTGGTTGCTTGAGGGTACAGTGCTGACATGCTAGTGATTGGCTCGTGCTTAGGGTCTTTCTGTCTCACAGTATCTTTGGACCCCACCTGGATGGACCCCACTGGGACCCTACTTGGGGTGGCTGGTTTTTCCCAGAACTAGTCAGATGAGAATCTATTCCTTTCCCAGATCTGGGCTGATGTCTTGGCTGATCTCCCAGAGCTGGGCAGGTATTCTTCTCTCAGAACCGGGCAGGCCCCCTACTAGGTCTATTCTTCTAGGACATGTTCTTTTCCCAGGACTGATCAGGCATGACTATTCTTCTCCCAGACCTGGGCAGCACCCCCTTGCTAGAAATGAGAAACTAAACTTTATTTTACCTGTTTATAAAATAGCTACTAGAATGCAAAATGGGGTTTCTTGAGCTAAGCTTTCTCTCTTCAGTTTCCAACTTGTGCTAAGGTCTGGTACCAGCTACTTTCCCCACTGGTTTTAGTGAATGAGTCAAATCCTGGGCTCATCCTGTTCTGGTGGCACATGCCTTTAATACCAGTACTTGGGATGCAGAAGTAGGTGAATCTCTGAGTTTGAGACCAGCCTGGTCTACAGAGAGAATTTCAGGACTGTCAAAGCTACACAGAGAAACCCTGTTTAAAAAAACAAAATAAAACAAACCCCACACAACAATGACAAAGAGGTGTAGTTGGTCCTAAGGACCATGAACAATACTGAACTGACCATAATTGGCCATATAATTTAAGATTCAGGGCCCCCAAAGTAATTCAATCAGAATGGGAATTAAAGGCGCAGCCAGTGCTGAGAGCTGAGTCCGTAGCCAGAGGCACCAAGAGACCAAAGTGCTGCTTATCAGATTAATGTCTTTGTCTTTCTCTCTTTTTGAAGGTTTTTTTCCCCAACTATGGCAAGATCTTTTTTTTTTTTTTTTTTTTTTTTTTTTTTTAAATAGAAAACACTTGCAATGTGTTTTCTTTCTTTTTTTTTTTTAAACTTTATTTATTTATTTGCCTTGGTGTTTGCCTGGAACTGGAACTACAGACAGTTGTTAGCTGCCATGTGGGTGCTGGGAATTGAACCCGGGTCCTCTGGAAGAGCAGACGGTGCTCTTAACCGCTGAGCCATCTCTCCAGCCCCCGGCAAGATCTTTTTAATTACTCAGAATCAATTACCGTGAAAACAAGTTTCTCATAAAGCTATACATAGTTTCCTTTGTCTCATGAGAAGTTAAATTTAAGCCTCTCCAGTTTTGTAGGACCATTTGTGCAAAGAAATGTAACTGTTGTTTTAATTCAGAAATGGAAAGTTTTAATACCTCTAGGTCCTGATCAGCCTGTCTACTTAGTTTGGAAATCATCAGAAGAGGCACCTCTGGCCAAACCATTAGTATACGCCCACCAGGTAGTCTCAGGGGCTCTGCAATATTGATGTCCAAATAAATTCACCCATAAGGCAAAATGGAAAACACTAAAATAAAAGGCAGTGCCTAGGTTAAAGGTTTTGGATATTAGACAAATTTCAGCTCCCTTTAGGTCCTCTAGCCTTAATTTGGGATGTCTCTAATCATAGCAAGTTTTGTCAGTCAATGGGCTGACAGTCTGGTTAGTTCCTATCCCTACGCAGTTCAGGGACTGGGTGTCTAAGCACAGCCAGCAATCCTGGTCAATCTCTGACTGGGAATAATTCTCTATCCCCAGGGTTCCTTCCTGTGGCATAGAATCTGATTCCCCAGGTTTTCCCTATTTCCAAAGGGCAGAATTTTTTTTTAATTTTTTTAGATCTTTAATTGTATAGCTATTAGATTATATGGGGACTTTCTGTAATCTCACTCCTGTGTTTTCAGGAAACCTTTGTTTTACAACCTCATTTTTTTTGCAATGGAAACTCCCTTGTTCCTAGAGGGCCAATCCCTAGAGCATACACTGAATTTTAAACTTGGAATTCCTACTTTGAAGGATAAATTCCCACATTTTTTTTCTTTCTTTTAGTACAACCAGACACTTAAAATGGGCATCAGTATGCAAAGATCAAGGTAAAATATGGGCTGTTGATCTGTAGTCATATTAGCTGTCACCTCCCCTATATCTGTCTTCCTTGGTTCCCAGGTCCAGGTCTGTCCTAGTTAGGGTTTCTATTGCTGTGATGAAACACCACGACTATAAAGCAAGATGGGGGATGGGGGCTCTATTCAGCTTCCACTTCCACATTGCTGTTCACCATAGAAGGAAGTCAGGACAGGAACTTAAACCAGGGAGGATCCTGGAGGCAGGAGCTGATGCAGAGGTCATGGAGGGGTACTGCCTACTGGCTTGCTTCACATGGTTTGTTCAGCCTGCTTTCTTAAAGAACTTGGGACCACCAGCCCAGGGTTGGTAGGCTTAGCCCTTCCCCCACTGATCACTAACTGAGACAATGCCTTACACCTGGATCTCATGGAGGCATTTCCTCCGCTGAGGCTCCTTCCTCTCTGAGGGCTCCAGCTTGTGTCAAGTTGACACACAAAACCAGCCAGTACACCTAGGGCTATGAGGGCTGGATCACGACCCTTATCCTCATACCATAGGACAAAACATCAGACTCAGAAGGAGGTGGAAGGGCAGGGAGTGGAAGGGCCTGGGGACTGATGAAATCTTCATTTCAATGGGTCCATAGTCCTGGAGACAGTTCATTTGACAGCGACATCCATGGCTTTAGCTCTCTTGACCTGAGTAGTGGTAGACCCATGGTGTAATGCCAACTACCTTCACAGCCATAGAAGTAGAGAAAATTAGCATGTAGGTTCCTTCCCAGGTTGGCTCCAGTGCTCTTCTGGTTAGCTTGCTTGACCCAGATCGTGTCCCTGGACTGGAACAAGAGGAAACTGGTGGCAGACTCAGAGATAGGTTGCGTCTCTTGGATAGTCCATTGAACAGCCTTCATAGAGATCTGAAAGGCCTGTAGCTATTGGAGAAGGGAATAGTTAAGGGAGTGTGCCAACTGCTGGTCTCTGGGCCTGGGAAATAGTGGGAGAGGTCTTCCAAACATAATCTCTCACAGAGTGTAAATCCCTTCCTATGTGGGGTTTAGCAGTGGGCCTGAGATAAAGCAAAGGAAAGAGAACTGTCCATCCTTCAATGGACTCTAATGAGAGTTTTGTTAGAATTTCTTTTAACGTCCTATTTCTTTTATCTGCCCAAAACTGTGAGGTTAGTTTATTTTAACACAATAAAGTTTTCAACCTATATCTAAACTTTTACCTATTAATTGAGATGTTTTGGCTATGAAACACTGTTAGACCCTGCTATGGGGAAGCCAAATGAGGGGACCAGTTCCTAGAGGAGCTTTTTAGTTACCATTTGACCAGTTTTAATCCAGTGGGAACATTTCTACCCACCTGGAAAAAAATATTTATAAGAACTAGCAGGTACTTGAATCCTCCTTTGGCAGGTCAGATCTCGTGCAGTCAGTTTCCCAGAGCTTGCTGTGCTATTGGTCTCTTATTTGGACCCCTTCTGGGTAAGAGCTCTCTGTTTTGAATTCACTTGAGCACAAACCTGGCATCTGGCTGAGACATCCCACCTTATGCTATCCAGTCTAGGTATAACATACTCAGAGAGTTTTGTGAACTGACCTGGGGAAGGGCAGTTACCAGAGTCCTGACAGTTGTCTCCGAGAGAATAATCTTTCCCTCTGGTGTCCTCCATCAGCCTGCAGGTTTGAGCTGTCCATTTCTTCTTTACCATGGAGTCTCAGGAAGCACCAGGTCTGGGTGTGTCATCAGAATGTCATGTAGGTCCCACTCACTGGTCATAGGGCCATTTGTTAGGCAGCAATTTGTATGAGGAAGCAAATAGCCTAGAGGAGGGCCAAGATCTTTTCCTTTTGTTTTTAATGCCCTTTTCTCAGCAGTGAGAAGCTCTCCTTTATAGACAGATAGACAGACAGACAGATAGACGGATAGATAGATAGATAGATAGATAGATAGATAGATAGATAGATAGATAGATCCTACTGTGAATATGCCCATACTGGCTGTCCATGTATGTGTTGGTAGACTTTTTCCCCATCTGAGAGCCTAGGTCAGATAGGTGATTTCTGCTCTCTGGGCTAAGGTACCCGACTTGGCCCAAATCATTTCAGTTAAAGTAACTACTGTAACTCCCGAGATTCATCTTTCATCTCCTGCCATCACCGATGAGCATCTGCAAGTCATCAGGAAAGAAGGTAGCAGGATTGATGGCAGCGGGTTCCTCCAACTGAACTCAAGAGTGGCCTGGGAGTAGGGCAGGGAATTAAGTCATACAGTCATTAGACAGCCAGTGTTCTGGTGTCCTCAGAGGAGGGCCTCGACATTGTCACGGGGATGCTGTGAGTATACGACCCTGATCCAGAGTTTGTTTTCTTTCTCCATTAGACTAGTAGTAGCCAGCACAGCTCTTAGATGGGTGGGCCATTCTGTGAGCCAATCATTTGGACAGGTATGTCACAGGGCACTTCCCTGGCCCCAAAGTTTGGATTAAAACCCCTTTAGTCTTTTTGTTTTATAGACAAACAGATGAAAGGTTTAGAGACATCCAGAAGTACTGGGGCTGGAGCCCAAATCAGAGCTGTTTTTAGTCTCAGTCCAGATTGGCAGCACTTTATGCTGCTGTATATTGTGGTAAATACTGTCTTGCTATTTCCACAAACTCCCGTGTTCAGAGGCAGCAATACCCACTGGCACCTATGAACTCTTGAACCTGTCTCTTAAGTCTATGGAGTTGGGATCTGAAGGATGATGGCAGCAATTCTACTCTGAGACCAGCCCCTTTTTCCTCCCTTCAGCTGCTAGCTAGGATCATTAGCCTCTGACGTACAAAGTTGGTCTTTCCTGACTGACATTCTGTAGCCCAAGGTCTGTAACTCTGGCAGTAGTCCCTATGTGGCTCTTTTATAATCTCTTTTCCTGGAAAACTCTGGGTGGAAGAACAGGAGGTCAGCATTTAATGTCTCATTAAAGAGAACTGGAGACTTTTTAAATCCTTGGGGCAACCTGGTTCATGTAAATTGTCTACTTTAACCTCCCTCTGGGTCTATTTAAAAGTTAAGATGGATTAACTCAGCTAACCAACAGGAAGCCACAGAATGTATCTTTTAGGTCCAAGACAGTGTACACCTGTTTCTCTGGAAGAATCAGACTCAAGAGAATCAGAGGCCCCAGGTTTCTTCACAGGCCTGAGAGGTGTATTCCGGGGTAACTGGTAGGGCACCAGGATGTCTATCTCTCCAAGCCAGGCAATATGGACTGCAATTTTCTCTTTTTTCTTCAGGGTCACTGGGTATTGTTTAATCTCGATAGGGTGGCTGGACTGGTAAGTTGAACAATTATAGGAACTTGGTGTTGGGCCAGTTCTAGGGTGGTGGTTGGTTTCTGCCCATATCCCTGGAAATCTTTGCTATCACTCTGAGAGGTATTCTAGCTGTGTTTTTTGGACTGGAGAGATGGCTTAGCCATTAAAGGCTAGGCTCACATCCAACTGTATCTTTTAATTGGAAGTAGAACTTTCAGCTAGGAGATAGTCTTCTGACCGAGGGCCAGACACAAATGTTGCCGGGTCTGTATCTCATTACTAGAGAAGGTGATGGCGGTTTCCATTTATGCAAAAGGTCTTATCCCTATCAGTTCTCTGTTGTTACACCCTTTGAGCTATCTCCAGCAACAGGAACCTATTTATACCTTTAACTTGTATAACTTTTTCTTAATATCTGGGGCTGACTAGGTGACAAAGGAAATCTTTTCAGCAGTTGTCTTTAATCCTCTTAAAAAAAAGACCTAGTGAAAATTGTTTAAAGTATTCTTGGTCAGTGTTGAACAGGAGGGAGAATCTGTTGTCTGGCAACAGTCCACCTGCCCCACCTAAGGGATCCCCCCCCCCAGAGGTTTTGAATTTTCCAGTTATATGAATCACTGGTTGAAAAGAAAACATAAAATCATGAAAGAAAAAGGACTAGAACTTTCTAATTTCTTTGGGTTTAGCTCAAGGGAACTTTCCCCTCCCTGGAGCTGCTTAAAGCAGGCATGCAATGGAGGGGACACTCATCTCCTTAGGTGACAGAGGACCCCATGAGAGCCTGCCCCTTCCACCCCACCCCCGACTCCACACAGGGATCAACCCTAACCATGATCAGAAGTCAAACAACAAAACAAGCAAGTGTTCCCTCTCCAAGATGGAGGTTTGGTTTGGTTTGATTTGGTTTGGGGTTTTTGGGGGGAAGAGAATGTAGGGGAGCAGAAGTTTCTCTGGGCACCTTGGAAGAGACAAAAAAAAATTAGGTACCCAACATCAGGGGCACAGATCTTAGGCCAGGGGATTCTCACACCAGAGAAAGCCACAGGTCCATGTAGGAAAACAGAACGGACAGAAACACATAGGAACACACACCCAGAGAAGGGGGGGGAGAGGATAGAGAGAGAGAGAGAGAGAGAGAGAGAGAGAGAGAGAGAGAGAGAGAGAGAGAGAGAGGGATGGGTAGCCACCACATGTTCATACACCTGAGCAGACAGGGGAAATCCTGTAACATCTCACATGGTTCCTGGACACTAGGTCAGCAGCCACATCTGACTTCTCCAAACAGAAGGCACTTTGACCAGACTTACCTCTTGAGGTGACAGACCAGGCAACTTTCTAATTTGTTTACTTTGGGGATAAAGACGTCAGAAGCGCCCCGCCCCCAGTGTTAGGCAGCAATTGATCAAAGGAAGCCATGGGGACCTGGAATATCTCAGATTGCAAGCCCTAATAGTCCTGTGACCACTGCTCCAAGGGGCTCTGAGATTCCTGGTGTTTGGAGGTCTGGTCTCCAGGGTCTCACCTCTAGAAATGTCGGGTGTTCACCAGACTGCTCAGATGTGGGTTTAAACCAATAGAAAGTCTTTCATTAGCCAGTTAGTGACTACATTGGCTGCTGGGGACTGAGCCTTTCTCAGGGTGAGCTTTTTGTTAGCATTCTCAGCATCTCTAACTGTCTCCAGAGTCCTATGGCCACTAATGCACGGTCAGTACGCAGGCATCTGTACTAGGTCAGCCCAGAGTCCAACATCACACGTGTTGCCAGTACTCAGGCAAATAAATACCTAGGCAGCAAAGAGTCAGAGTTAGTCTCTGTCGTATGCAGTCTGTGTGCAGGCACTAAGTCCCCTTATTAAAGGCGAGTCCCTTCCTCTCTCTCTTCCTCTCTCTTCCCATGAGATCTAGTCTACACCACAGTTCTCTCTCTCTCTCTCCTTCCATTCTCTCTCTTTCTCCCCATGAAGTCACTCTGCTTTCCTGCTTCCCCTCTCCATGTAAAACTTTTCACATGAATGCTTTCTGCATGGCGTCTTCATCTCTCACCTCCTATGACCGCTGCGTGCCAGGTTTGGGGTTTTGCTTTTTGTTTTTGTTTGTTTGTTTTTAACACAATACTTTTAGGCAGAAAAACCATATTCTGGGTTGACTGACATACTTCAGTTTACAACAATTACCTGGAAGCAGAACTACAGAAACCAAAAAGCAAAGTTAGTACATTTAGAGACTTTAATGGATTAGGGGTTTGGTTTGTTTTAGTTTTTAGCAGGTATTGCTGTCTACATGCTGAGTTTTATGGCCTGAATGGTACTTTCATCATGGAGTCAGTTGTGCTAAGGTGGGGTTCCCTATTGCAATAAGGCTAAGCCTTTGTTTACAGTAAAGACATTGGCTTCCCCTGCAACCCTGGTGACCTAAGGTTTCATGATAGCAACTGTAATGCCATCCAATGCACATCCAGAACTGCTCTGAGATCTCAGTTACTGAAAAAGCAACTTCAGAAGCCACAAATCACTGTGTCTATTCATTCCTGCAATGCCTCCATCCTCTGCTCCTGTCTCTGCTTAAATCTCTGGGTTTTTACTCTAACTCTGCTTCATACTGAAATTCTATTTTTTTTTTTTAAGATAAGCATTCAGTGGGGAGCTCTGTTTATATGGTTCACACCCTACCTATGCCAACAATAGGATCATTATCTCTCTAAATAGCCAGAATTAAAATATAAAATATTAGGGTATTAAAAGTTAAATGTGTTCTCTGTTTATAAGAAAATATTCCTGTGTTGTGAATTTATTTATTTGATTGATTGGTTGGTTGATTGTTTTGAGACAGAGTTTCTCTATGTAGCTGGGACTATCCTGGAGCTCACTCTGTAGTCCAGGCTGGCCTTGAACTCAGAGATCCACCTGCCTCTGCTTCCTCTCCCGTGCATGAACCACCACCACCCAGCAAATAGAATAATGAGTAATTTTATTTTTTTTTCTACTTGATTTTCTATAATGCTTACATTTACTTTTATACTTACTGTCTCAGTTAGGGTTTCCATTGTTGTGAAGAGACATCATGACCACGGCAATTTTTATAAAGGAAAACATTTAATTGGGGCTGGCTCTCAGGTTCAGAGGTCTAGTGAGAAGCCTGGCAGCCTGCAGGCTGACATGGTGCTGGAGAAGAAGCTCAGAGTTCTTACATCTGGATTGGCAGGCAGCAGTAGAAAGTGTGAGTCATGGGGCCTGACTTGAGTTTCTGAAACCTCAAAGCCCACCCCAGTGACACCTTCACACCTACTCCAACAAGGCCACGTGTCATAACCTTTTAAATAGTGTCACTGTCTATGAACCTTGAGAGGCCATTTCATTCAAACCAAACTTCCAGGGGAAAAAGGAATATCTCTTCCCATTCTTTTTTCCAATATTGATTTTCAAGATAGGGTCTTGCTCAGGTTGGAATTGAGATTTCATTTTCAGTAAAGTCTGACTCAGACTAATGATAGATAGATAGATAGATAGATAGATAGATAGATAGATAGATAGATGTGTGTGTGTGTGTGTATGTGTGTGTGTGTGTGTGTGTGTGTGTGTGTGTGTGTGTGTGTGTGTATTCTCCTTGGAACAGCTTTATCAGAATAAGAAAAGGAATGGAATTGTTTTAAACCTACACCCTGTTGAGGAATTTATTGAATTTCAAATGTCCAGGTAAGATTACGCTCAGGCAGGGAAGAGGCTAAGAGATCCCCGCCTAGTTAAACCTCACTAGTTTAGTTTACCAGACCCTTCTGGGGCCTCCAAGCTTTATGTGACTCTCTTGTGATTCTCTCCACAGGTGAACTATTAAATTTCTATATTTTTATCTCCTCTTTTTAAAAAGAGTGCTGGCCACTGATCTCTATACAAGCACTGTCACTTATGCTTGCACACACACACACACACATGCACATATATGCACACATACACACACACACCAAGGCTGGTATCTGACCTCTTCATCTTTCCTGATCGATTAACTTAAGAATCTGAGCAGAGAAAATAGAAGAAAGGAAGGAGGAATCTTCTGCTCCAGGTGACCATGTTCTGGGAATGCAGTGAGGGGCCTTTATGTAAACAAAAGTTTACCAGGTTAGGGGGATTAAATGATTTGCATAAGTTTTATAAAATTGAGGAGATTAATAGTGAGAGAAATTTATAGACTCTTGGTTCTTGGTGGGCTGGTTACTTCTGGTAGAAAAAGAATATTTCTCACAATAGTGAGACTGTCTCAAAACAAAATCACAGATCACTAACAAATTAACCTACCTAAAAACAAACAAACACAAAACCTTTTAGGATTGCTTTTCCTTCACCATCATCTGTCCTTTTGGAGCTAAGGGCTTCCAGATAAGTTTATGAATAAGTCCTGTTTTAAAATAGAAGCTTCCAGAAGCTGACTCTGAGACAGACACTATCATATGATACAGAAAGCTGCTTTAGTGGTGAAAATGGTCCCATGAGATCTGCTGACAACTGTAGCCAGCTACAGAGTGACAGCCTATGATGTTTACTCGATGGCAAAGGTAGTTAGGAATGCTGTTCCCAGTGCATTCCCATCAGTAAGTAATGTAGAGTCTATGCTGTAAGTGAGGAACTCCCAGTAAATGGCGGTGTGTGTGTGTGTGTGTGTGTGTGTGTGTGTGTGCGCGCTCATGACACATGACTGTCAATCAAGGCATGTCAATAAATGAGTTATCATGAAAAGGCAGATTGTCACCTGCAGGGGCTTCTGGAGGTTTTCTGTACTACTGAATATATGGTCACCCATCAGTCTGGTGTCAAGGGACAGTAGTACAATTAATAATGTATTTTGGCTTAGAAGGACGGCTCAGTGGTTAAGGGCAACTATTGCTCATATGGTGGACCCAAATTCAGTTCCCAGTTCACAAGGGATACAGTCGTATCGCGGTAAAAACCCGCCCTGAGATATGTTTATAAACAGGGTTTATTTGGTGAAAATAGCTTACAAAACAGAGCCGGTTTTAGGAGAAGATGACAGGATGAGGTTGCAGTGCGCCGGAGCCTTTCTAAGGAAGATTCTTCATCCTCACGCCGTACGTCCAAACTCCCGGGCAGCTGGAGCGAACTGCGCACTCGGTCGGGGAACTCTCGTGAGAGAATGACGACTTCCTGTCCTGGTCCCCTCCCTCGAAGGTCTACTTCCGGAATCCTTTTCAGTTAACCACGCCCAGCTCGTCTCCATTCCTATGACGTGATCGTTCACATATACAGTTCCTAATTTCCCGCTACATCTCCCCGTTT
>PVIH01023618.1:0-24452 GCA_004025045.1 Sigmodon hispidus | reverse complement strand
AATTCACACACACACATACACACACACACACACACACACACACACACACACACACACACACAGAAACACAAATATATTCTGGAAACTGCTTAGCAAGACTTTAACTCCTAATTGTGCAGTTTAGGGACAAATAGGTGGCAAATTTCTGACATTTATTGTATGGATTTTCCTTGTTGCTTAGCTTCTAAAAGTAGTACTTTAGAAGTTAATATATTTTTCAATTTTTAAATCGTTAACCATTCATGTTTGCATAGCTCCTCAGGAAAAAAATACTTAAATTTCTTTTTCCTGGCTAAATGTCACTTGATTATTTAAAAAAGCTCGCTGTCATTTGAAGAGAAGTTCTTTTGTGTGCATTCCACTAAATTTAAGGTTGTCCTTCTATGGATCATGTGGCTTATCTGTGAGGTGACACCATTTCAAGACCACTGAGAAAATGATGAGGTCCCAAGGATAAAGACGCTTGGCAACAGCTCAGCCTTTTCCTGTAAAGACTCAGTAGATAAGTCATTTCCACAAGTCCCATTTGTATAGGATCTAATATTCCTAAAGATGCTATAATCTATTTTATTATTATTTGTAGCAAGACATTAAAAATATAACACAGTGTCTTAAGATTTCTGTGTTTTTTGGATGACAGAATTAACTTTCTTTTTTTTTTTTTTAATCTCTTCATTTTGTTTATATGCAATGAAAATAAGCCATGAGGCTAAACTTGGATGAGAGTCATAGGTTAGTTTAAGAGCACAAGTTAGCAAGTAATAAGCATGAGGTATAGGTCAAAGACCTTATATTTAATATATGCGTCTCTGTGAATCTTGTGGGCACTAAATGGCTGTGGGACCAGCCAGGTGGGACAGAGAAACTTCAGACAACAGTTCACGGTGTCTTCAGCAGTAGGGACTTACATTCCACTTCTTGTGTAAACCCACAAAATAGCAATAGGATTCTGTTTTAGTAGACTCTTGAACTATCCTGACAAACAACTCAAAAGAGGGCATCTCATACCTGGTATCTGGAGATTTGTTAGGTGAACTTTGACTCTTGTAAGGAGAATTGTCAGCCTAGATGAGAAGAGTTCTCATCTGGCTTTAGTTTCTTTAGGGAGAACAATTTAACAGTCTTAGATTTTTCTTGCCTTAGATTTTCCATGTAATCCACAATTACAACCAGAGCTAGTACATATTTTTAATCTTAAATCATACACTCTTCCAATCCTACCTATGGACATTTCATATGAGTTGTGAATAATCATTTTCTAAAAATAGAAAATATAGCTAGAAAAACAACCTTATAAAATGCTACTCATTAATGTTGATTGCAAAATATAGATATTATTTGTTAGAATTTTTTATTTGTTACCTGGGTCATGTTAGAGTTAGTTGAAGTCACTGATTTAATCTCTTATAAAACTTAAAGATTTCTATACTGTATCCATAATTTTCTCTCTGTGGTGCTCACTGTGATATTCAGTAAAAGAAAGAACTAAGACCTTTGGTAAGGATAGACATTCACATACACATATATTGACAAAGAGGCAGATTCACAGGCAGCACTCAGACAGCCACACATTCAGACTCATATTATACAAAGACAATGACCATAGATACAGGGAGAGTAAAATGGGCATGCTCCTGGTCAAATGACTGCAAGGGAAAGTACTTCAGTTTCTTTCCATAATACAACATATCATTTGTGACTGTGTTTATTATTAATATATCCAAATTAATGCAATTGGTAATATAAGAGACTGTCTTCCTAGCTAGCTCAAGAAGTAAAGCTAATATCTTACTTATTCTATAACCAGAAATAGAGTATTTCAAGAGGTATGAACTTTATGCAATTTATAGAAATGAAGGACTGTATTTCCAAACTACAGTCTTTAGTGCAAATGACAGACCACACATGAAGCAATGACAACACTTGTAAAGCTATATTCTCCTCACCAACAGCTGTTTTACAGAAATGGCAGAAGGAATGATTCCCTTTGACCTGGTAGAAATGGCTATACAAACATCAAGAATTTACCAAAACTCAATGTGATTTGGTACAAGAATTGGGATTGCAGTGTTGCTTCCACGATGTATCTATGGAATGTTCAAAATAGTGAGACTGATATGAATTCAGTCTGGTTGGCTAGTCACGTGGAAAAACTTCATTGCTAACAGCCAAAATACAGGGTTAGAGGCCACCAATTGTCATGAGGTATCCAATTCATCACAACTCCCAAGATACCAACTTATTTAAACACAAAAAAAAATTTTTAAAAAGTATTTTGAAAAAACACTTACAGATAACAGTAACTAATTGTCTTTAGATTTATTTTTTATTTTTTATTATGAATAAAGTCATATTTTTATTTGCATATGCCCTTGTTCAAGCTCCCTTCTCCTCTCACCCCTTCCGGCCAATCTCTTTTCTCCACATTTCTTTATTTCCTCCCCAGCAAGGGCAGGATGGTCCAAGGTCTCAATAAGGTTTAGTTCAGCATACACTCATGGCAGATCTAGTTTCCTCACCCCAACATCAAGACTGAGTCAGGTGTTCTTGGGAGGGAGCCGAATCCAAAGTGCCAGTCCAAGGTGTTTCAGATCCGAAGATGTTCAGTATTTGTGGTTTGCAGCTTGGACAGGCTTTGCTTCTTGCTTTGTAGTTTAGAGTCTACTAATGAGGGAGTACATCCCCTGCTTATATTTCTGGGTTTGAGATACCTCGCTCAGGAGGATATTCTCCAAATCCATCCATTTGCCTGCAAATTTCAGGATATCGTTTTTTCTTACTACTGAGTAGTACTCCATTGTGTAGATGTACCACAGTCTGTTAATCCATTCATCAGTTGAGGGGCATCTAGGTTGTTTCCAGGTTCTTGCTATTACGAATAATGCTGCTATGAACATAGTTGAGCTAATACCTTTGAAGTGCATATGTGCATCTTTAGGGTATACGCCCAGAAGTGGTATTGCTGGGCCCTTGGGGAGATTGATTCCCAGTTTTTTTGAGAAACCACCATACTGCATTCCAGAGTGGATGAAGAAGCTTACATTCCCACTAAAAATGGAGGAGTATTCCCCTTCCTCCACAAACTCTCCAGCATAGGCTATCATCCATGTCTTTTTTCTTTGGCAATCTGACAGGTGTAAGATAGTATCTCAAAGTTGTTTTGATTTGCATTTCTCTCATGGCTAAAGATGTTAGCACTTTTTCAAGTGCCTTTCAGCCATTGGTAATTCTGCTGGGATTCCCTTTTTATTTCTGAACCCCATTTTTGATTAAGTTATTGAAAGTTTTGGGCTCTAGTTTCTTGAGTTCCCTCTATATTTTAGAGATAAGTCCTCTATCACTTGTAGGGTTGGTGAAAATCTTTTCCTATTCTGTAGGCTGTCATTTTGTCTATTGACTGTGTCCTTAGCCTTACAAAAGCTTCTCAGTTTCAGGAAGTCCCACTTATTGATTGTTGTTCTTAGTATCTGTGCCACTGGTGTTATATTTAGGAACTGGTCACCTGCCAATTAATTGGTGGGTATTTTCCACTTTTCTTTTCTATCAACTTTAGTGTGGCTGGGTTTATGTGGAGGTCTTTGATCCACTTGGATTTGAGTTTTTAGCAGGGTGACAGGCTTGGATCTATTTGCATTTTTCTACACACTACCATTCAGCTGTGCCAATACCATTTGTTAATGATACCATTTTTTTTCCACTGAGCATTTTGGGCCTCTTTGTCAAAGAACAGGTTTTTATTGGCTTTGGGTTAATACCCAGATCCTCAATTCTATTCCTTTGATCCACAAGTCTGTTTTTATGCCAGTACCAAGCTATTTTTATTACTGTAGCTCTATAGTATAATCTGAAGTCAGGGATGGTGATGCCTCCTGAGGTTCTTTTGTTGAGCAAAATTGTTTTGGCAATCCAGGCTTTCCCGTTATTCCAAATGAAATTGAGTATTGTTCTTTCAAGGTCCAAAAAATATTGTGTTGGGAAGTACATTGAATCTGTAGATTGCTTTTGATAGAATTGCCATTTTAACTATGTTGATCCTACCTATCCAGGAATATGGGAGATCTTTCCATTTTCTGATTTCTGATATCCTCTTCAGTTTCTTTCTTCAGTGATTTAAAGTTTTTTGTCAAACAGATCTGTTGCTTCTTTGGTTATAGTTACTCCAAGGTATTTAATACAATTTGCAAATATTATAATGGGTAATGTTTCCCTTACTTCTCTTTCAGCCCTTTTATCTTTAGGATATAAGAGGGCTACTGATTTCTTTGAGTTAATCTTGTATCCTGCTACATTGCTGAAGTTGTTTATCAGCTGTACAAGTTCCCTGGTAGAATTTTGTGGGTCACTTAGGTATACAATCATATCATCTGCAAATAGAGATGGTTTTACTTCTTCTATTCCAATTTGTATCCCCTTAATCTCTCTTCATTCTTTTATTGCTTTAGCTTAAGCTTCAAGAACTATATTGAATAGATAAGGGGAGAGAGGACATCCTTGTCTAGTTCCTGATTTTAGTGGGATTACTTTGAGTTTTCTACATTAAGTTTGCCTGTGTCTTTATTTGTGTTTGAGGTGTGTTTTTTTGCATGCAGCAGAAAGGTGGTTTTTGTTTTTGTATCTATCTTGTTAGTGTGTGTCTTTTTATAGGTGAGTTGAGCCCATTGATATTAAGAGATATTAGTGACCACTGATTGATATTTCCTACTATTTTTGGTGGTAGCTTGTATGTTTTTCTTTCTCTGAGCTTTTCCTCTGTGGGATTATTGGATGTTTATAGTTTCTTGGGTGTGTTTGGGATCCTTAGGTTAGAGTTTTTCCTCTAATGCTTTCTGTAGGACCAGGTTGGTAGATAGGTATTGTTGCAGTCTGACTTTGTCATAAAATATCTTGTTTACTCCCTCTGCGGTGGTTGATAATTTTGCTGGGTATAGTAGTCTAGGTTGGCAGCCATGCTCTTTTAGTGTCTGTATAACTTCTGACAAAGCCTTTCTTGCTTTTATCGTTTCCATTGACTAGTCAGGAGTTTTTCTGATGGGTCTGCCTTTATAGGTAAGCTGGCCCTTTTCTTTTTCAGGTTTTAAAATTTTTTCATTGTTCTGTAATATGGCTTGATTATTATGTGGAGAGCAGACTTTTTTAAGGGTCATATCTACTTGGTGTTATGTAAGCTTTTTTATCTTTATAGGTGTTTTCTTCCTTAAGTTAGGATAGTTTTCTTCTATAATTTTATTGAATATATTATCTGTACCTTTGAGCTTGTATTCTTCTCCTTCTTCTATTCCTATTATTCTCAGGTTAGATCTTTTCATGGTGTCCCAGATTTTCTGAACATTTTGTGTTTTAGATTTTTTGGTTTTAGTATTTTCCTTGACTGATATATCTATTTCTGCTACTGAGTCTTCCACTCCAGAGATTCTATCTTCCATCTCTTGGATTCTGTTGTTTATGCTTGTACCTTTAGTTCCAGCTCTTTTCTTTAGGTTTTCTCTTTCTACCTTTGCCTTATTTTGTGCCTCTTTATTGCTTTCATTTGAGTTTTTAGTTCCTGGAATGTTTCTTTCATTTTTTGGTTTACCTTTTCTTGTTTTTCTTTGAAGGATTTGTACATCTCCTCCAATTTTTTTGTATTTTCTTCTATTTCTTTAAGGGAATTTTTTTTATATCCTCTTTTAAGGCTTCTATAATCTTCCTAAATGTGTTTTTGCTGTTGTGTCCTTCTGTTTCCTCTTCATTGCTCTGTTCAGGTCTTGTAGTTTTAGAACCATCAGTTTCTTCTGGTGTTGCCTTGTTTTTATTTATATTGTTATATGTACTTTTGCACTGGTGTCTGCCCATGGCTTCAGTGGTTCATGATTAGTCAGCTCATACTCAGTTGCAACAAGAGGGCTTGTGTGTCTCCTGTCTTCTCTCAGCAAGGAGTCAGCTGGATCTATGACTCTGCTCTCAACAGGGCCCTGAATTTCAATGCCTCAGTCTTTTTCTGATGATGCAGTTTGCCCTGGATGCAGGGTCCAGCTGAGCAAGGTCTCCTCTTTTAGGTGTGGGTGCAAGAGCCCCTCACAGCCAAACTCTAACTCCTGTTTGCTAGGAAAAGTCTGAGATCAGACTTTAGGGATTGACTCCAGTTCCAGAGAGGAACTATCCAGACGAGTAGTCCAGGTGCTAGATCTGCTCACCTCTGCATAGGGGTCTGAATTTAAAAGCCTTAGTTAGATTTTTTTAAAATTACATATATATATATATATATATATATATATAGTTGTTTTTACATCATTCTCCCCATCAAACTCAGTTATCAGACTTCTCAGTTTCATGCTCACTCATGATCTCCCCATTTAAAAAACTGCCCATTTACTTATTGGAACATAATTCCATTCATGCTGTTCATATACTTACTGGAACATAATTAAACTCCCTGTGGCCAGACCCTTAAAGAAAACAAGTCTTTCCTTACCCACATCCCTTCCTGAGGCCATCAGTGTAGAAGTGAGGTATTATGTCATTTAGTTATGTTCTAGCCTTGAGTTTTTGATGTACTCACTAATTAGTGGACTTTAAAAAATAAAAAGGGGATAGAAAATGTGACTTTATTCATAATAAAAAAATAAAAAATAAAAACCAAAAAATAAAAAGGGAGAAATGTCATTGTACACAAGCATTAATTTTCTAATGTTTTATTGTTTTTATAGCCCTGCCCATTCCAAATACTTCTAAAAAGACCTCAGCCTCAGGGTTTTATATATTGTAGTAATTATCAGTATTTTATATAAATGGACCAAGTTTTTAGCAACTGATAAGTTCAGTTGTATCTTTTATTTCCTGTTATAGTTGAGAAGACTGGGCAGAAATTTGACCCAGGTCATATAGCCAGTACCATATTTTGAATCTGGAAAATCGGTAGAATATGGTGTGTGAGAAGCCGCACTCACTGCCGCCATTCCAAGATGGCGTCGACATCCTGTGCTCTAATGTGTAAATAAGTAGACTGCGCAGGTGCAAGGGGGAATTTCCACTCCTTGTGCTCTGCCTCTCCCGTGGCGTCACCTTGCCCAATTGAGCTACAGCCAATCTGAGTCTGACACGTCCTAGGCGGGGGGCCAGTTTCCTATATAAGGGACGGGTTTTAGCTGTTTGGGGTCTCCGCCTTGTAAGCTTATGCTCTCCCTCTCAAGATGCATTAAAGCTTTTCTGCAGAAGGATCCTACATGTGCCGCGTCGTTCTTGCTGGTGAGACGGTAGCTCGGGACATCTGGTGCCAGAAACCAGGGAAATTTCAACATCATTGGCATCATCGGAGACCCCTTGACCCCAAGGAGGATTCAGAACTGCAGGCAGGTACGTTCAGAGAGGTATGTCTTTTCTGGATTTTGGCTTGAACTTGTCACCACCGTGGGAAGGTAGTGTTGAGGCCTTGGTAATTGTTTTGGGAGCCTTATTGATCCTCCTCTTGGAAGGGTTCTGCTTTCAATATTTCCAGGATAGCATGTCAGAAACTGAACGTAGTGAGAGGTTAGGCGCGCGCAAAAGGCAACCAATCCCAAATAAGGAAAATGGCCCTCCCGGTGAGTCTCTTGACAAGGGAGTGTATTCTCATGAATCTGGGAGTTCCCTACCTACTGTAAAGAAAAAAAGGGGGACTACCCCATACCCTATGCAGGAATTACAAGCTTTAAACTTGAAGAGTTCTGATGATTCAGGGGACTCAGAAAATGAAGAATTAAGCCCTGAGGAGGAGGCGGAATTGCATGAGGAGGCAGTCAGGTATGAAGGAGAGAGGTACCATCCAGACGACCGCCTACCAAGTAACAAAAGAGGCTGACAGCACCCACATCCAGTGTCCTCCTCACAGGTGGTCCCTTCGGTGCCTCCTCCTTACGAGATGCGCCCGAAGTCCTTTTCTTTCCTCCCAGACAAAGTTAGAAGAAAGCTGCGCCTTGCGTATCCAGTCTTTGAAGGCACGGAGGGAGGATGGGTACATGCGCCCGTAGAGTATAATCAGATAAAGGAATTGGCGGAATCAGTCAGGAAATATGGGGTTTCAGCCAATTTCACCTTGGCCCAGTTAGAAAGGCTAGCTATGACCTCAATGACGCCAGCTGATTGGCAGACGGTCATGAAGGCTTCACTTCTCAGCATGGGCCAATACATGGAATGGAAAGCCCTCTGGCACAAGGCAGCTCAGGAACAAGCCAGGGCTAATGCCACGGCCTTAACCCCAGAACAACAGCAATGGACATTTGACCTTTTAACAGGTCAAGGGCGCTTTGCCGCTAATCAGATAGATTATCATTGTCCTCTTCTATTCAGACAGCACAGATGGTTAACGATTTATCTGCCTCTGTGTCTATAGCCTTGGACCATCAAAGTTCAGCTAACACACAAATCCAAGGCAAATTGATTTGGTCCAGGAGCAACTAGATATTTTGTGGCAGATGACCCAGTTGGGGTGTGAACAAAAATATCCTGAATTGTGTGTGACCTCTATTCAGTATGAGAATTTTACCAAGGCAGCTAATTTGTCGAGGAGCCTTTCTCAATTTATTTTGCAGAACTGGACGGCGGAATTTGAGCAGACCTTGAGGGATCTAAGAATGGCCATTATTCAAGTGAATTCCACATGCCTGGACTTATCGCTGATGGAGGGATTTACGTCCTGGATTTCCTCGACCTTTTCCCTCTTCAAAGAATGGGCGGGGGTTGGATTATTTAGGACTGTACTCTGCTATGGGCTGGTGCTGGCTCTATGGCTGGTCTGTAGGCTCAGGGCTCAAACTAATAGAGACAAGGTGGTGGTTACCCAAGCACTTGTAGATTTGGAGCAAGGAATCTCCCCTGATGTTTGGTTATCCATGCTTAAGCAATAGGTCGCTGGCCGCTCAGCTCTTGCACACTTGGAGCTTGTTCTCATTGCACGAGATAGAGTGAGCGTGCATTAGCAGTCCAACAGAGTTGCATGGTTACAAATGCAGTAGATTGGCCTTGCAGCACTTAAAAGGCTAAATCTAGGGAGATATGTCATCTGGCATGAAGGTTGTGCGCCCAAGTCACCTTCCCCCGGGAAAAATGCCACAAAGCCAGGCCAACACCTCTTCGGGTGAGGAACCTAGGAGATATGTTGCATACGGCTTTTCTTCTATTCACTGGGGCGATGACCTCTGTCTCCACTCATTTTTAGGGTGTCCTGTTGCTTCATAATTTATAAAAAAGGGGGAGATGTGAGAAGCTGCACTCATTGCCGCCATTCCAAGATGGCGTCGACATCCTGTGCTCTAATGTATAAATAAGTAGACTGCGCAGGTGCAAGGGGAATTTCCACTCCTTGTGCTCTGCCTCTCCCGTGGCGTCACCTCGCCCAATTGAGCTACAGCCAATCTGAGTCTGACACGTCCTAGGCGGGGGGCCAGTTTCCTATATAAGGGACGGGTTTTAGCCGTTTGGGGTCTCCGCCTTGTAAGCTTATGCTCTCCCTCTCAAGATGCATTAAAGCTTTTCTGCAGAAGGATCCTACATGTGCCGCGTCGTTCTTGCTGGCGAGACGGTAGCGCGGGACAATGGTTTTTCCATTTTCTTCCCAGCAACAACTACAATGACAAAACCTAAAGCAATTAAGCATTCACTAGAAAGTTCATTCACATGGAAAGATTAGGAGAATTGGATGTTTCCTCTTAACCTTTGTAACATCACAGCCTCTCAATATCTTTTCATCACCTTTCAATAGTAGTTATTATTTATATAATAATAAGTAAAAACAATTCATGAAATTCTTTTGAAGATAGTGTGCCATAATATATGATGAATAATAAAATAAGGTAAGTAAAGCACCATTCAAACACAGGAAATAGAAAGATACAAATTCACACAGCACCAACATCTTGTACAAATTTTTCTATTCAGTTAGAAGCAATAAGTGCTTCTTTTACCACAGAATGCCTAGCAATGAGAACAGGTCCTGTTATATGGTAGTCAGTAAAATGCATAATGAATATATGATATAAGAATGTGTCAGTGTTCAATTTAAAGAGCAACTTTTGGATGCAGCAATTAGGAAGCAAAGGCATGTTAAATTCCTGGCCACAGGATTTAGACACTATAATGACAGCTAACATTTCTTGAACTTTAACTATAGGGAAGGCATTATTCTAAATGTGTTCCACTATTATGAAAGCTCGTTAGTGGCTAAATCAACCCCATAGCCTTCATCTTCAGTCATTATCATGTCACTCTGTTTTGCCAGCTGTACAAACCAATAAAGGCATAAAGAATCTGATAGTAAAGCTACTATAGTACGGAGTATATGATCATGCTATTAAATTCTAAATTTACCTATTATGGAAAATGGAATATTTCTCACCCAAAGCAGGATTCTTAAAACACATCAGAGTCTCAAAACCAGTCCCTGAATTCAAATTCAACACCATGTCTGCAGTGTTGTCATTTTGTGGTGTGAAGTTTACCAAACTTTCATGGCACAAATGTTTAAAAATTTTGTAATAATTTTTATTATTTTTATGTGTATATAATTTGCTTGCATGTATGTCAGTGCATCACCTGTATGCCAGGTGCCTATGAGGACCAGAAGAATACATCAAATGTTCTACAACTGCAGTTACCCATGGTTACAAGCTGCCATGTGTGTGCTGGGAATCAAACTGTGTCCTTTGGAAGGGCAGCCACTGTTCTTAATCAGTGAGACATGCCTCTAGAACCTGATGCTTGATTTTTGATTCAGTCAATAACAGGTACTTGCAACAAAATTAGTAAGCAGAAGTGAAGCAGACACCATAAATTATCTTCCTGGTACTATGCTTCTATGCTTCTGTGGTTCAGCTTAGTCAGAAGAGGCTTAAGTGACTTTTGAACATTGCTATGAGACTATAGTATAGCAAAGTCATAGTCAACATTTTTCCAGTATCTGTAAATTTTCTTAAGATTCCTGAAACTGGTTGAAGCTGCTGGCAACAGTTTCTTACAAATGGCCATCCTGAAGGATGTGTAGGCTTCTAGTTTTTTTTTTTTTATTAAATGGTCTATTTTTTTAAATAACTTGGGTTGTTTCTGTTTACCTGACTGAATTCTGAGTGTTTCAGGTAGATTTAACATTAGTTTCACAGGTGAAGAGACCAAATCACAGGGCAGCAAAAGGACAGAGAAAAGGACTGAATCATCAAGTTGGAGCTTTGTGTCCATGTTCTAAGCAGCTCTGCCCCACTACCTCTCTTTAATGATAAAGTCAACTCCAAACAGGCATCATTTCTTTCCCTTATATTCTTTCACTATTTCAATGGAAAAATTATTGTTTGAAATCTGTTTTGAGTTTGCAAACCTTTACTTCATATAAAACCATTTTATTTTCAAATAAACCTCTCTATGTTTCTTTTGAGGGTTAAACAGGGTTGCTTGACTACCCATCCACCTAGAATGAAAGTAAGATTGAGCATTGAGAAGCTTCAGCCACAGAAACACGCAAAGTCTCAACATTGATTTTATTTCACAACACCTTCCTAGGGATTGTGTTCCTATTTAAAATTAATTAACATCAATGTCAGATTTGATAGCCTTTGGAGTTTAAATGCTGAGAAACAAAATGTTAGTTCTGAAAAGCTGAGAGCCTTGTTAACTAGCAGTTGGGTTTGCTTATGTTTTTAGTCAAAGCTAACATTAAAGTCATAGAGATGGATCTATATATATTGATCTGGAAGAGCATTCATGATATATTGTCAAGTGGTGAAAAACAAGTTTCAGGGAAAATTGATAATATGATTTTATTTTTTAAGAAAAGAAAGAAAACCTATATAAAATAACACCTACACACAGAATGTTTCATCTAGCAAGGTCCTTGCCCAGAGAAACACAAACTTCCTGTTTTATTGATGAGTAAATCTCAAGACCAGAGAGTAAAGCAACTAGGGTCAAAAAGCTAGTTAGAAGCCAAATCAATTCTGTGCTACCCATCTCCAGACTCCACTATGTCAACTCTGTGTACAAAGTGTACCTGTATCCCGTTAATAAAGTGATATGAATCTAGGAAGATAGCCACTGGTTTATGGGAGAGGCATTTATTTCACAAATTCTATTTGGTATTATAATAAAATCCAGATATTGGGGAAAAAGCTAAAATATCAGGGAGATAAAAAAAATCACAGACTCTTGTCATCCAGCCAACTCCACCGGCCTGTCTCCTCAAATCCTCTGACTGCAAGCTTCTCCATCCTTAGCCAAAAAGGGAGCTGGCAAGAAGCCCTTTCTCCTCCAGCCTTATCTTTCTCAGCTCAGCTATCTCATTTCCTAGTTTAACCTTCTTTGTGCTCGAAATAAAGGGGTAAGCTGCCATGTGGGTGTTGGAAATCAAATCCACTGCCTGGCTTTGTTAGGCCTTGAACTCACAGAGATCCATAAGAATCTCTGTCTCTGGAGTGGTGAGATTAAACGTATGAGTTACCATTCACTGACCTTCAAAGCTGTGCTCTGTTTGTGGCTCTTTCCTCTGATATTTCAGACTATTTTTATTAAATATATAATATATCACCACAGGTATCATTAGTGAGAATATGACACATTTTAAACTCTAAACTGACTTATAATGGAGAGTGGAATATTTCTGTTCCCAAAACAGAATTATCAAAGAGTACTCTTCATGTTTCTCCTAGTTTCTGTCTATATAAATGCAGTTTTGTTCATTTCCTTTAATAATTTAGTGATTTCTATGACCTTTTTGCTCATGATTTTAATTTGGGCTAAATATTTCAGTAGAAGAGCACTTGGTGTACATAGTAAGACATTTGCCAAAGTACTTGGCTCAAAGTCAAACTTAGTATTTGTTTAATTAAAAAACTGAAGTTCAATTGACAGATTCCTTTAGCAGACTACAATAAATTCTCTACCACTGAAATATACTCAAATTCCCTATGCTACATTATATAAGTTGTTTGACAATCAGATTGCATTTTTATTTATTGTTTATGAGTATGTATAAGCATGCATTCACCTGTATGTTCAGCTGTAGAGTAGTCTTGGTGTTCAAAGGACTTGTCAAAGTTGAGTCTCATCTCCCTTTATGTGGGTTTCAAGGATCTACACCTGCTCAGTTGGTCCTTGTTTCCAATATTGTTTTTCTAACTTCTTTGCCTCTGATTCCCCGTAAAACTGCCTGGGATACAATTTTATTACTGCTTGATGAAATTGCCTGAAGAGATCAGCAGACAGGAATATCCAAGTCTTAGACCTCCATGTGCTTTCACAAAGTTGCATTGTCTTGGAAAGATCATTGATTGTAAACTTTGTTTTTTTGGTTGTAGAACTCTCCCTTTGAAAGGAATTGTTTGCAGAAAACTTCATCACTATTAGCAGGCTCCAGGCACAACTGAACTCATAGGATTATAAAAATTAAAGTCTGAAAATCAATGCTTCATGTCCATCAACAGGCGTGGATTGTAAAAAGATGTGGTAAATTTGTCCAATGGAGTACTACCCACAAATAAAGAACATTTTTTCCTTTTCTATTATGAATAAAGTCACATTTTCTATCCATGTATATCCTTGTTTAAGGTCCCTTCCACCTACCACCCTCTCCAGTCACTCTCTCTTCTCCACATCTCCCAATCTCCTCCTCAGCATGGGTAGGAGGTCTCAAGGTGGCTTAGTTCAGCATCCACTCCTGGAAGATCCAGTTTCCTCACCCCAACATCAAGACTGAGTCAGGTGTTTCTCTAGAAGAAGTGGCATCCAAGGTGCCAGTCCAAGGTGTTTCAGATCCCAAGCAGAACATTTTTTTAATTTCTGAAATATGGGTGACATTTAAAAACAGCCCCAGTGAGAAAAGGAAGTGACACAACAGTACATGTTCCTTTATTTTATTTTAGAAGATTTACACAGATGAATACTGACATAGGATGAAAAAACAGGAGATCAGTGCATGCACAAAGGTTGAGGATGGGAAAAAAGGATAAAAGAATAAAGAAAACTAGTAGAGGTAATAAAAATGTGGGGATTTTTTATTATTCTTCTCCCATATGAAATCTTTTGATAATAGCCTCTGTTCCTTCCACTCTCCCCAATCCTACCCAACCAACTTTTATCCTCAGATCTACCACCTCTCTGTTTCCTTTCAGAATAGAGCAGCCCTCCCAGTTATATCAACCCAATATGGTTTAATGAGATTCAATAAGACCTGACATAAACCCTCATATCAAGGGTGGAATGGGAAACCCAGTAGGATGAAAAGTGTTCCAAGAGCAGGTGAAAGAGTCAAAGATACCCCCACTCCCTCTGTTAGAAATCAAAATAAAAATAAGAACCCAAGCTAAACAATCAATATGTATGCAGAGGACCTAGCACAGACCCCTGCAAGCTCTGTGATTGTTGCTTGAGTCTCTGTCAGCACCTGTAAGCCCTTTTATTTGATTCTGTGGGTCAAGTTCTCCTGATACCCTCAAAATCTCTGGCTCCTACAATTTTTCCCTCTACCCTTTATGTGAGATTCCCCAAGCTCTGCCTAATGTTTGGTTGTGGGTCTGTGTATATACTCCAATCAGCTGCCAGAGGAAGCATCTTAGATAATAATTGTGCTACTAATGATCTATGATTATAGTTAAGTATTATTAGGAATCTTCATATTGACTTTGTTTTGTTGCTGTCAGTTTGGTTCTACTGTAGATCACTGAGCAAGCCACCTTTCAGTTCCTGGCTATGCATAAATGTCTGGCACAGCTTCTTTCTTGTAGCTTAGGCCTCTAGTTATGCAGTCATTGGCTGGCCACTCCACAAGCTCTGACCCACCTTTGCCCCCACACATTTTGCAGGCAGAACAGATTGTAAGTTTTAGGCTTTGTGGCTAAATTGGTTTCTCAGTCCCACCACTGGTAGCCTTGCCTGGTTACAGAATGTGGTCAGTTCAGGCTTAATATCTTCTATTATTAGGAGTCCTCACTAGAATCATCCTATAGGTTTGTCAGAAAGTTTCCAATGCATTGGGTTATTGTGGGACTGCTCTCTGTAAATAAAGGAGCTGTTTTGGCCTATGTGGAGCACTATAGATGTGAGTGGAGGATCAGAGGAGAGACAAGTAGAAGGAAGGCAGAGTTACTCAGTCTCCATCTGACTGCCCAAGAAGAGCCATATCACCAAACTTATAGTCATATTAGTTAGGTTTTTGTAGGTATACAAAGATATATTTCAATTAGATAGGTAGTCTTCAAATACTTCAAAGACATGCAAAATATGGCATTTAAATATTTTAAGAACTTAGACTTTTCTGGACAGTGAGACAGGTCTGCTCCTGGCAGCATCAATGTATTTCAGGAAAATGATGGGCATTGAAAAAACTTCAAGTCGAATTTACTTTGTGGCAACAGTTTGCTACTAGACAAGAAACTGTTCTGGTATTGACTGCTTGATAGTATGCTGTATAAACTGGACATGCAATTTCCATAGGAAAGTGACCTCTGAACTGTGGCAGAACAAGCTGAGGTATTTCAGGTTCCTGCTTTGCAGAAAAAATTGCCAGGCACCCTTCTGGACACAAGGAGAAGTGACTGACAGACTGTGCCAGATTTCCTGCATCATTGAAAGGTATGCCAGAGACTTTGGGCCTATAGGCTGAAGATGATGCCCCAACATTACAAAGGAACTTTGGGTGACTGTCGAGGCGGACAGATGTCATCTCTGTCATTTTCTAGACTTTGGAAGTTGCTTGCACTTCCTGTTTATTTGGGTAATATTATATTCTTTGATGTGGTTGAAGGCTTAATAATTATAGGTATAGATCTACTTAGTTTAAAAGGTATATTAGATATAAAACTTTAGACTCACAAGGATAAGGTAGATACTGGAATATTTAAGTTGGTTAATTACAAGTAGACTAGATATTGTAACTGTAATTCTTGCTTAATAACTGTTTTGTTATATATAATTTTGCTATATTGAAATTGAAATCTTTTGTATTGATTAGACAGAAAAGAGGAAGTGTGATGGGACTGTTCTTTGTAAATAAAGCAGCTGTTTTAGCCTATGTGGAGCACTGTAGAAGTGAGTGGAGGATCAGAGGAAAGACTGGAAGAAGGAGGGTGGAGGTAGTCAGTCTCCATCTGACCTCCCAAGAAGAACCATGTAAGGAATCCAGGGACCACGTGACAGGTAGATTACTAGAAATGGGTTGAATTAAGATATAAGAGCTAGCTAGTAATAATGTGCTTGACACATAGACCAAACAATATGAAATTAATATAAGCGTCTGATTCATTTCTTTAGGGGAAAAAGCCAATGCAGGCGAGGTCCAAACCTCTGGCCCAAACGGGTCCGGAAATCTTTTACAACATTGGGTTTTCACATAATCCCCTAAGTGCCTACTTAGTTCAGTAGTCTCTTCTTTCATCCCTTTTCCCCCAAATTGATCCCTTCTATTCCTATCCCCATCCACCTTCAGTCCATCTACAAAATCTATTCTATTCCCCATTTTCAGGAAGATTCATGAGTTCCCCCCCTCAGACATTTCCTCTTTATCTAACTTCTCTGAGTCTGTGAATTGTAGTGTGATTTTAATTGAAGTATTTATTCTGTAGGCATCTGAAAAATCTCATAAGAATTGCACACTGTAATTAGAAAAAAATATTGCACATAAATTCTTTGACAATGAAGTTGATTAAAATCATTACATAAATAATCTTTAGGGCTCTTATAGCTCAGATATAGTCAACCAAACCTTGCTTTAAATACTGGATGTTTTATTTATTGCTTCTGTAGCTATCTATGGGCTAATCACTTAACCTCTGTTTCCTCATTTCTAGTATGGGCTGAAAATAGGAATGAGTTGTTATAAGAGTCCTACATGATAATAAACACTAATGAAGATTAGTTCAATGTCAGTATCACTGTATGTATTCAATACATGAGCTGCATTCTATCATTTCAAATACATTCATAAACCTGGTGAGAAAAGGCTAGGTTTATAATCTGAATTATAATTTGATTCTACTACTAAATATGCAAGACTTTGGAAAAATTCTTTTACTTTGTTTAGTTATTCATTTCTCATAATTAGTATGGGATAGGGACATTGTATGTTTTCTACAACTTTATACAGAGAGTAGGGATGTAAACACAACTAATAGGTAAAAAATTTAGAAAAGAATGAAAAAGTAAATCTCTTCACAGGAGTAGTCAAAGATTGTGAACAAATTTTTCATTATTCTGAGGTTAAGTGAAGTGAGAAAACTGTGGTAACAGAGTAGGATATGTCCTAAATAGACTAATAAGGTCTTTGACATTTGTTTTCTGGTATTTCATGTGCTTTCATTGGTGGTCTACTTTTATTTTAATTGCATCTAGCTTGAGCCTAATAGCTAGGAACACCTCTGGGTAGCTACCATTTTTTACAAGAAAAAGATTCTGATTATCCCATTTACTTGAACATGAGTGTGTCAATGGATACTTATCCAATATTTTTTTTTTCAAACTTTATTTATTATTTTTTTTATTTACTTATTTATTTGCCTTGGTGTTTGCCTGGAACTGGAACTACAGACAGTTGTTAGCTGCCATATGGGTGCTGGGAATCGAACCCCGGTCCTCTGGAAGAGCAGACGGTGCTCTTAACCGCTGAGCCATCTCTCCAGCCCCCCTTATCCAATATTAATAGGGGCAAAATCAATATATCTAAATGTTAATTTATATCTCAGTAGAGAATTAGATTTGGGAGTAAGAGAATTTGCTAAAGATTTTTCTATGTCTATCATCTATACTTTCAAAGATAAGGTCATATGCCTTTATACAATTTTCTCCACCAGTGAGTAAAAACTGAGTGCTATTTTACAAGTTTAGAAGCAAAGAGAGATAGTACTATTTTTCTGTGATATATTTCTTCACTGCACCTTCCAAATCTTTATTTCAGAAAGCATCTATCATGGGATTAAGTATGAGTGTCAGAGCCCCATAAAACAATGAGATAAAGTGCTAGTCAGGGAAAGACAGATGGTTGAGATGGGTAAGAGTTTTGGATGCTGCATTGTAAAATATTGTTGGTCTAGAGAGCACTTGGAGAGGTAGAAACAGAAGTTTGTACATTAGAAAGCAGAACAGGGGCAGAAGGCAAGAGTAGAGGACAGGGATACTGATTAGGATTATGTTAAAGTCATTGTGACCAATGCCAATGAGAGACAGCCTTAATAAGGAAAAACACGATAGTGAGCAAAAGTAATAACAACTAAGAAGTAGTAACTACCCAGACAGTCATTCGTGATCACTGAATAAACACATGGGGTTAAACATAGCAAGTACATGGTCATAAGGCATAACAGGAAGTAGGAAACATATTGCCATGGTTACAGTCACTCACTTTAGTGAAATATCTTGTGAAAAAAAATAATTTTAAAAAAGTAGACAGTGGAGGTAAAGATCAAAATGGAAAAGATGATTAGCCCATTCCCTAGCAGAACTTTGGGATAAGTAACAGTATCAGTGAGAAAGACACATCTCTCCTTTCCACACAGTTACAGATACCAAGAAGAAATTCAAACACTGCTATGGCAATATCTACGGTCATTCTTTTCTCTTGCCATTACTCTTTGAAAAGATGCTCACAGAACTTCCAAGTTCCACTAGAAAGAATAAGAATACAAGCAGAGAATTAAAAAGGTAGGAAGAATTAGAATGTGTAAGATCTGTACCTTTGCTTTGTTCAGAGAATACAAAACAGAAATGAGTTTTTATATGAAAAGAGAGGCAATGTTTAAAATTATTTTTATAATTTCAGGAAAAAAGAAAGTTTCATATCCTAATGAAAATACTAACATGAAGACTCTTCCAATCCTCTTCCACCAGGTATTCTCTTAGATGATACTAACCCAACTAAGAAGAGAGTAAATGGATACAATCTCCCCAGTTTACTCTCATGTCCTCTGATTTTTCAAGACAAATTTGCTGCAAGAATATAGTTGAATGTGAGTCACTATGAGCTTTCATTTTTTCATCCAGATAAGACATTCTGTTAGAGGATATGGTTTCACTACACTTTTGTCTATTCTTGTAGCTCAGTCTTACACATCTTGATTATCCTGTAGAGCTAGAATATAGTACATAGAGTTTGGTGCAAAAAAAAAAATCTTTTTTTTAATATAACGAATTTTCTAAAATACAACACAAAGCATGGTAGTAGTACATCACATTTATTAAACTTTCCAGGAATGTTTTTTTAATAGTATCTAAAACACTGTTTTGAGATTAGGTATCCTGTGAAAAATGCTTTAACTTTGACATATATGAGAATTTTTTTCTAGAATTCTTGAGTTAATTGAAACTCCTCCATTGATGTTCTCAATCAGAATTACATTTCTAACTTCTATAATTTCTATGCTGTGTTTCAGGTACAGATGAGAATCTGAGAATCTAGAAATACAGATAATAAGAGGATAGATTGAGTGAGAAGGTGCTACAAAAGATGTTCTCTTGCAACCTCACTGCTGTCCTTTCCCCTTGCTTTGTTTTCTCATATTATTATTCAATATGTGAAATTACAGCAATATTTTGATTATTATTTATTATCCCTTTAAATATAAGTTTAATAAAGAAAGAAATAATAGATATCAGATTCTAAGTGAATATGGAAAGTAATACATATGAGTATTATCTAGAATTTCCATGACAGTGTTATTATAATACCTGGAAACTGTCAGTAGCACATTCATTTGTTTCCATCTCTCTCAGTTTAAATGATTTCATTATATTGAATATTACATCATATTAATCCTCTATTTTTATTTGTTTTAAAGATTTATTTTTCATGCTTTCACTGAGTATTTCCTCATCATATTTTTATTGAGTTATGACATTCATACAAAAATTACATACATTTAGGTATGCACATTTATAAGTACTAAGATGTGCATACACCAGTCTATCAGACAGTCACCATTGATAATATCATGAGGGTTTGGGGGAGTGTGAATGTACAAGATACTATGGTTCATCCTCATAAATGAAATAAAAATGTTCTGCAGATATTGCCATTACCTCTAAGAATTTTATTTACATTTATCTCTCAAATAATAAATAATAATTAACAAAGATTTTATATTATTAACAAATGCTTAAGCATATTATACTATATTTTTACATAATATACATTTCCATTTCAACTTCTTACTATGGCGCAAAGGCCCTTCCTCACTCTTGTCTCTCTCATTTCTTCTTAAATGTTAGTTCAGAGTGCCATTTTCATGTTTATTTTGCTTCAGTCACACTGATGTAGTCAAGATTTAAAATCGTGAAACAATTACTGCTGTATGTTTGTGAAACCCCACATCCTAGCACAACTTTACTTCTCATTATTTACTCGTAGTTTTATTTTTAGTGATTCCTTCTTGGGTCACCCTGTAAAGAAGTTCATCATGTTTCCCTAGTGTTATATCTCCCCACTTTCTGAATTAATTTCTATGTGAAATTTGCCTCTAGCAAACTATACATCCTATTTATTCATTATATTTATTGATTATTTCTCTCAACTAGAATGTATACTCAGTAAGTTTAGGGAATTATTTTCTCTTTTGTTCATTGTTGTATGGCACAAGTACATCATAGTTCTTGGTACAGGATAGGCAGACAATCATTATTTCCTGCATAAATGTGTGAGCAAAGCATTTTAACTTGTCCATATTGAAAGGCAATCTTTTTTTCCATTTATCTATTAGAAAATAATGTTTGTATGTCAACCCTTCATGAGAAGGGTTCTATCCTTTAGTTTTTATCATTCTTTTTTTCTGTCTTATTTTTTTTCCCCAAATGTGAAGATATTTCTGTGTCTCAGACTTGCCTGTGCCTGGAGATCTTGCCTCAGCCTCCTGAGTGCCGGGATTGAAGTGACACCATATACCAGCTTTTCTCTTGTCCTATTAGTGTCCTTCTTGAAATTTCTATTATGTACTGGTTATGTCCTTGGATGAGTTTCTCCCTCTCTCTTGACTTAAAATTTGCTATATGGTTAAACCAAATGAACTCTCAAAGTGACCGTAAGTCAAACAAACTATATTGGCTCCTGTGATTGCTTTCAGGTAAAATAGGAAACAGAGAATCCTACTCCCCAGTGTTATATTTCCCTCTGTTTGAGAGGCTGGAGACTAGAATGAGGGGTGTTAAGGGTTAAAGCAGCTATAATAATCTCTGAGACAGGAACTCACTTGTACTTAGCAAACTCTAGCAGAGATTTAACAGCTCCTTCCTGCATTCTGACCTCCCAAAAAACCATCCCCATGATTCCTTATTGCATTAACCAGGCTCTCAGACAGGTTATACATATAGGAAATAAAAACCTATAGATACAGAGAGACTTGTCATTTATGAAGAGGCAAATGGATGTAAGAGCATCTGTGCAGCTCAAAGGTTTTAACACTCCTTTTGCCTTAACTTATCTAAGGATCCTAACAAGAAGGTTTTGCTTTGAACTACCCTTGCCTTGCTAAGAAAAAAATCAAGAAAGCCCTTTATATAGATTAATAGAAATAAAGTAATCCTATGACTTCATAAAACTGGCATAGCCATATATGATTGGAAAGGCAAAAGTCATAAAGCCAGCATAGCTTCTTGACAAAGGTCCAGCAAAGCTAAACTGCATGACGCCACCATGCCACCTTTGGCTTTTAATCTTCACCTGTTACATACCTGAGGCATTTTAAATATTTTTACAATTTGGAGATAATGAATTTATAAAATTTTCTTATAAATCATTTACACTTTTTCCCAGGGATGTTGCTTCTAAACTTCCCAGGACAATGCTGAGCATACTATTCCTCCCAATTTTAGGGAGACATCTGTATCTACTTAAAGGTCTTCCTTACACCTTAGAGGTTGTGACACATAAAAAAGACAGAGATCTCTTTATGAGCCTGTGAGACATTCTTGAAACACCTATCCCTGTAATTAGGAAAAAGATAATCAAAACAAAGTATACTTTAAAAGGTAAATAACATTCAGTAGGCTAAAGGAGTTGGCCACAGATCAGATTGCAAGTCTCTTCCCACTATACACTCAGGCAATTACATAGCATATACATCTGCCCTACACAGAGACTGTGAACAAAAAATTAAGTGGAAAGATGATATTTTAAAAGTATGACAAATCAGAACTTCCATTTTTTAGAAATGTTAGCTAATGCAGAATCACTATGGGAGCATATGACCAAGGATCTACAGAATGACAGGATTAAACATATAGACAAATTCTGTAAAGATATCAAACATAGACATTGTATTATGCGAGAATTTGAATAATAACTACATCAGCATTTGCCTGAGGATTTTTCTTGGCACTCCGGTCATTAAGAGTTAATAATACACTGCTTGACATTTGGCACTATGCCTGGGCTGGCTTGAAGAATTTGTTTTGTTCTAGTGTCCTTGAAGCAACCAAAACTACCAGTCTGAGAAAAGGCTGTCATACTCCTCTACATTCTTAAAAATTGAGTTATGGGTTAACAAGTAAAAATAATAACTATGTTCATCAGTGATGTCAAAACTTGAGGGAAAATGATTGGAAATGATAACTCTGTTTTGTCATAGATAGCCAATTAAGATTAAAGATATACTCTGGCTGCTAGTTAGCCAGATTGCAAGATTCTCATGAGCACCATGGCCTGGCTCACTTCCTTACCCTGCAGACAACTTGCAGCCTCTGCAGGGACATGACTACTGTTGGCAAAGGCTTCTGACATAAATCCATGCTGACATTTTAAATAGGTGCAACCTCATCTTAATATGTTTTAATGGTTGAGAGTATGTTTATCTCCCAACTCTACATGCATAGACTATTCACAATGGAATATTTAAACATATAAGGGACATACTTCAGATGGGACAGTTAATTGTTATTCTTAGACATTAACAGCTGATAATTGAATCATCTAAGGAGCTATTTGTTACCCTTAGAAGTCAATAAAATCAGTACATGCAAGTCAATTAATAGATAATAATGAGTAGCTATTTTCCTTTTCTATGTAACCCTATGATCGCCTATGGATTATAGTGTATTTTGTTTCTCTCACAGTGCAGAATAGAAAAATCTTTTGTTCATTTTTTTTCCATACCCATTAGAATAAATTAATGAACCATTTCACTAAAATCTCGTAATAAGTCTATGGCTATGTGACAGACTTGTTTTTAAATGGTGTTAAGTATACTAATAGAGGTTGTGATTGAGTGTGTGACCTTGTTACCATTAGTACTATCTTTAGGTTCATGAAACTAAATTTGAAAACAATTTCCCTCTCACACTTGCAGTTCACTCAGCATCTAAACAGAGGAGCTGATTTTTCATTTAGCCAGGGCTTGCCTTCCAGAGTCAGTGTTGAGTGCTTCATCCCAGAATCACCATTAAAGGATTCCTGGAAAATATGGCCCAACATTTTTTCTGGATTTACCTGTTACCTATGACTATGCATACAGGATAATTTAACTATGGTTTGTGATTGTCACTTGGCATCTGAGAGTTTGTCCGTGGCAACTAGATGGTTAGAAGCTGTAGGGAGCTGCGTTGTACCACGCCCTAAAGGTGGCGCTGGTTTCCGCCTTCCACGTTTCTCGATGGTGAGTGCTCTCGGGAGTAAACAACTCCTTATTGGCTGTAGGCGAGGATGGTAGCTTGCTTCCGGTGCCTCGGGACCTATGGGAAATGTCCACGTGGCTTACCGGGATTGGAAGCTCAGAGGGTATTTAGCCACGAGCGAACTCCCCCCCCTCCCCGCCCCGGGGTTGTTTGTCATTCATGAAAGAGTGTGTGAGAGAGTGAGTCCTTCGTCACATGTCTGAGAGTGGAGAGTAAGAGTGAGTGAGAGATAAGAAGATAATTAAAGGCCCGAATAAACTGCAAAGAGAAGGATCCGGTGTTGCGTGCTCCTTGTGGGACAAGGTGGCACGCGACAAGAAGCCACATTGAAAAATAAAAAAATTAGAAAAAATCTAAACAGGAACTTAAGAATGGAACATGGTGGGTCTTTTAGAAAAATTGTTCTCCAGGACTTTCTAATTTTTGACTAGTAATGATTTCCCTACAAACTTCTCTGGAGAGATGTCAGAAGTCTTCCAGAATTCTGAAACTCTCTCAAACATGTGTAATCTCTGGAAAAAAAAAATTTCTTTTAGATTATGTAAAATTTCAACTGACAAAGATTTTATCTACTGCTCTTGATAATGGTATCTAATTCAACCTCTGAAGTTCTTGGGAAACTGTTTTTCTGATATTCTTATTCAACTTCCTCTAGTAGTTATAAAATTAGCTCTGCACTTTAGAGAGTCTCTCTTCCATCTCTTGGATTGTGTTGGTTATACTAGTATCTGTAGTTCCAGCACTTTTCTTCAGATTCTCAGTTTCTACCTTTGCCTCATTTTGTGCCTTTTTTATTGCTCCTATTTCAGTGTTTAGTTCCTAGAATGTTTCTTTCTTCTTGGTTTTCTTTTCTTTTTTTTTTCTTTTTTTTT